>JAJSOF020000005.1:12660091-12670201 GCA_025594305.2 Periplaneta americana
CGGATTCTCCGTTATCACTTCAAAATATATACATTACGAGTTGCTTTTTTTATTTCAATGGTCAATTTGCTACCCAATTCTCATAACATAACATACAATATGGGCTACTAGACTAAGGCTGCTGTGTACGTCGTGATATTCACTACTTTGTTTACTGCTTTATACGTCAGAGATTTCTGAATTCTCATTGAAGACGCTAATTCACAAAGGCATCAAGAAACTCAGTGGGACAAAGTCTTCTCTTCCCTCGCACTACTATTTGTCGGATCTGTGGTTCAAGCGTTAGAGTGCTGGTTTGCTGGTTTTCCATAAGACGCCGCGGGTTCCATTCTCGGTCAGGTCAATATGGAATTTGTACTGGGGAAAGCAGATGTTTTCTTATTTATTTTTTTACTTAACGACGCTGTATCAACTTGTATTCTGTCCCATATTCTTTTGATAACACTAACTCCTTATGTAGATGAAATTATTGGGGATCATCAATGTGGTTTTAGACGTAATAGATCGACTATTGATCAGATTTTTTGTATTCGACAGATATTGGAGAAAAAATGGGAATATAAGGGTACAATACATCAGTAAAAAGGTAAAAAAGGTAAAGGTATCCCCGTAACATGCCATGAAGGCACTTGGGGGGCATGGAGGTAGAGCCCCATGCTTTCCATGACCTCGGCACTAGAATGAGGTGGTGTGGTCGGCACCACGCTCTGACCGCCTTTTACCCCCGGGAAAGACCCGGTACTCAATTTTATAGGAGGCTGAGTGAACCTCGGGGCCATTCTGAAAGTTTGGCAACGAGAAAAAATCCTGTCGAACCCCGGACCTTCCAGTCCGTAGCCAGCTGCTCTACCAACTGAGCTACCCGGCCGCCGCAATACATCAGTTATTCATAGATTTCAAAAAGGCATATGACTCGGTTAAGAGAGAAGTTTTATATAATATTCTTATTGAATTTGGTATTCCCAAGAAACTAGTTCGATTAATTAAAATGTGTCTCAGTGAAACGTACAGCAGAGTCCGTACAGGCCAGTTTCTGTCGGATGCTTTTCCAATTCACTGGGGGCTAACGCAAGGAGATGCACTATCACCTTTGCTTTTAAATTCCGCTTTAGAATATGCCATTAGGAAAGTTCAGGATAACAGAGAGGGTTTGGAATTGAACGGATAAGTTACGAAAGTAATATATGAGTTTCGACATACGGCAGTATTTTATTGGGTGTGCGATTTGTCGGGATTAAATTTCTGCACATTTTAAATGACAAAAGTAAAATTCTTTCAATCATTTACTGTATTATCATAATACACTGTTCTGTTAAATTCACTGAGCACATTGGGAATTAAATCTATGGTTCTCCCAGAACACGCTATGAGATGCTTTATAAAAAAGATTTTTTTTTTCCTTGAAAAGGAAGCAAAAACGAGTAAAATTGTACAGGGACATCATTTTATTTTACTAACATTTCCACTATTAATCTGGCTATACCTTTGGATTAACGGTTGAGAACCGGAAATACCGTTTACTACCCCCTTCCACGACTGGAGTTCGATGATACTGCGTAAAATACAAACAAATCACTTTACTAGGTATAGGAGGGAAGAAAAGTAGTTCATCCATTTACGTAAACTAGGAAATATGGCAATTTTGAGTTTGATAATTTTCATTAGGTTTTGTTTAATCAAAATACAGTAGGCCTACAGTATTAACAATAAGTGTTTTTACTCACGAACTGAGCTATCCATGTGGACGTATTCATTATGCAGTGTATATTATACTGTCTACAGCACATTAGCGTACAATATAGAGAATGAAGTTAAATTAAAAAATAATCATAATGTGGATAGCTTATTTAAACACATTTTTGAAAATGATGGCCGTTCATTTCGATACAGGCTTCAGTTCTTTTGTGCATATTATCTCATAGACTACTGTACCTAATTCCAATTAGGCCTACCAGTTTCGTCCTTCGTACTAGTAACTCATGTTGAAATAATTCTATATCTACTCTATAACAGAGTACCTTACGTACTGTAAATTCAATCTTCACTTCTGCCCGATCCGAAAAGATAAAATTACTCATACATGCTATCCACTGTCCGTCCAATGGTTATGTCGCAGGGTCGTAGAAAGGGGGGAAATCACGTGACAGTTAATTACTTAACGAGGCCCTTTCACTTACGTTATTTTAAACAGTTGTATAATATTACGTAACGTCCAATTACTAACAGAAATTAATGTTTTCAGAAAAGAGCAAAGACAGCCCAGCCATTAGCCTTTACAGAGGAGCGAGCAGAATCGGGTGGGGGAACAGGGATGCGACGTAGGCAAACGGACAGTACCTGTGCGAAAATATGATTCAATATTGAAAGCTCTTTCGTCACTGGAAAACGCGAACATATTTCTGGAACGTACTATATTCACTAATTCAGCACTGTTTACTATGACCGTAAGGCGACTTTGACTGCATACGCTGCCTTGGTTCTGTGTGGAGGACGATTGGAAGTTTACTAGTAGAGGGAGAGGAGTGAAGTGCATTCAAAAACTCAGGTACTACGCGACCAAGGCGGGAACCGTTTTGTTTGGTGGCGCTGCGATTCGCTTCACAACACAGGCCGTGGTGTAAAGTCCGCATCAGATGCAAAATGAAGCACATGGTGAACTGTTCTCTTTTCGTTATTATTAATACGCTGTATATGTTATATATTCGTATTAGTTTATAGTTTGTTAGTCGACCTGGTTGGCAAGTTGGTATAGCGCTGGCCTTCTATGCCCAAGGTTGCGGGTTCGATCCCGGGCCAGGTCGATGGCATTTAAGTGTGCTTAAATGTGACAGCCTCATGTCAGTAGATTTACTGGCATGTAAAAGAACTCCTGCGGGACAAAATTCCGGCACATCCGGCGACGCTGATATAACCACTGCAGTTGCGAGCGTCGTTAAATAAAACATAACATTTATAACATTTTATAGTTTGTTTAGTTTTATTTATCATATGCTTAGACACACAGAAATCTATTCAGAAAAAAAAACACTACAACATCGGTGTTCGTAAAGGAGAGAACATGACTCGAAAGTAACGTAAATTAAAGTAGCTATCGTATTTTATACAATATTGCATTTGATGTCATTTCTTACCTTAACATTTCTCATTCTTTACCTTCTTTTCTAATCCTACTAATTGTTTCTAGTAGGTTATTTTACGACGCTTTATCAACATCTTAGGTTATTTAGCGTCTGAATGAGATGAAGGTGATAATGTCGGTGAAATCAATCTGGGGTCCAGCACAGATAGTTACCCAGCAATTGCTCATATTAGGTTGAAGGAAAACCCCGGAAAAACCTCAACCAGGTAACTTGCCCCGACCGGGAATAGAACCCGGGCTACCTGGTTTCGCGCCCAGACAAGCTAATCGTTACTGTTTCCTTATTTGCCTTCATAATAGTTGCAGCAAGCTCTGTTGCCTTCGACAGAGGTAGGAATAAATCAGTTGTCTTTTCTTCATCGCTAAACATTATGGCATTATAAATAATGCTCCGCGCTTGGCTACGAAACACACGTCTTCCTATACGCGGCATTGCGACCAGATTGAAACGCTAGGCATTGCATGTGACGACACTCCAGCAGCAGACATACGCAGCGAGCACGGAGTTCCTCATTCTGCCACGACGGGTCCCACCTTGGTCGAGTAGTATAATAAAAATTGGAGCAAAAATAAAATGATGTCCCTGTATTAAGCTTTTTTGTTTGAAATATCTCAAAGAATAACCCCTTGAAATGACATTATTTATGATTCATACTGTATAGTTAAGTACCAGTGATGATCGCAGAATGTAGTTAAAATTCTATATTCATAACCAAAGCTCGGAACTTGGGGACTTGTGTGTCGTGTGCATGAGTAAGGTTACAGGTACAACGCACACAAAGCTCACGCTGTAAGTGCTCAGGGACAGTCGTGTGTACTAAGAAAGTGGTCACATCAAATAACAGGAAGACGGATGGGGAAACTGTGTCATTCAGAGAATTACAGGTAAACGGCTGTTTGAAGAATTAGAAAATACGTGTTATTCGAAAAGTGTATTATAGAAGTTTAAAAATAGAAAGAGGTAAAAAGGGAGCTTTTGGAAATCTGGGAATAATTTTTGCTATATTAGCAAGTTTCGACCTGATATTTAGATAAATATTATCCTTATTTTTAACTGAAACCAAAAAGAGGTATATTACTGTCAATAATAAAATAGAATTAAATGTTCCAGTTAAGGAAATGTGTAGAACAAGTAAAAGCTGCTAACTTATTACTTTTTTAAACTTTAGGTACAGAATTTCGTCGAGGAATTCGGAGAAGATACATTATTTTTTTCGAATGAAGTGTTTAAATTTTGTAAGTTGTGCCACACACAAACTAGATGCATTCATTGAAAGACATTGCAGTCCCTTAAATTGGTGGAAAATTTGTTCCTAGCCATGGATCAAATCTTAGAGGGACCTACCCTAGTAGTGACACACAAATTGAAAACTATTTTCGAGAACAATTGAGGATACACTTATTTTTCTCAGACACGAGATCAGCTAGCAACTGCACAAAATCGAACGGAAAACAGTCACAGTGAAAATATTCAGTATAATAAGTTTGCTCCCATCAATTCATGTAACGTGGAAATAAATTTTTCTCGTTTCAAATCAGGTTTAACTAACAGGCGAAGAAGTTATGGGTTCGAAAATCTTGGAATGTATGTAATCATACACTGTAATAAAATTTACAGAGGAGAACAGTAAAGTTGATATATTTCTCATGTTTATTTTTATTATATATTATAAGCAGACATCGGATTCTAGGGCAAATGCCTATTTTGTTTCTTTAGGAGAAAAGTAAAAATAATTATTAATATTTGTGTTTCATGGAAATTGAAAGGTATTCAAAGAGTTTTATAGTGCCCTAAAATGCCCTAAAACGGTTATTAGAGCCTAATTTGTTAATATTCGCCTAAAAATGCCTAACTCACCGTAAAGTTTCGCATTTTACTCTTACTTTTTATAATTTATACATGCATTCACTGCGAAATTTAAGGCATTTAAAAGTGGAAAGTTTGCTTCACACCGGCCATGAAACCATTGATAAAGGAAACAAAATGTTTTGAATCTCACGACACTCGCAATAGATTTCACCGAATTTAACATGTTTGGAGGCATAAATGCCGACAAAAAATCAACCTTAGTTTTGAAGCAGGCAACAATCACAACATGTGCTGCTACCGATTCAGAGATATACTATACTATAAAATGACTGTTTTCGGTCTGAAACCGATTAGCTGTACTGCCCTTCAGAGTGTCATAAAATCACAATTTTTGGAGAAAGAGTGTTTTTGAAATATTTATGAAAAGTCGTAAAACTGTGAATTAGTAGGGTAAACCGTTACAAAATATTTAAAAGAATGGCCCTCCTAGTGTTAACACTACCAGGAAATGCAACAATAAGTGGAACTTTGTATTTTGTCCAATTAAATCTCAATAACAACGGTTCATTTGAATGCTCGTTAACAGTTGCTCTTTCCCTCACCTTATTTGTGTTGAGAAGTTTTGAGCGGTAGGACGTTTTCCTGTGAAGTTTAACGCGATAATGCCGAAAAATATAAGTGCAAAATCTACATTGATCCGGCAATGGCTAACAGAATATTCAGAATTCACTTATGATGGAAAAATAATATTCTGCAAGATTTGTAGCAAACAGGTATGTAACAATAGTTGAAATATATAAATTCTATTAATTTTAATGAGTAGGCCTATAATATTTATACATTGACTGAGCTATCCTGAGGTATAATTCTTTTAAGACCACTACACTTTAACCTTTTAAATTTCGATAGTTAAAGTATTTGCAGGTCATTAAAATTTTGATTGTTCGAACCCACTAACTTTGTGATAGAAATACGGCAATACAACAATTAGGATTTTATTTTAATTCAGTTTACTTTACATTTTAGATTTCGCAAGAAAAGAAGTGCCACCTAAAGCAGCATGTGCAAGGAGCGGCTCATAAGGCTAAAGCTCAGCAGAAAAATCAACTGCAACGAACTTTACTAACACAGCCTACTTCATTCAATCTCAGCAGCAATTTCTATGCTGATTTAACCAGAGCGTTTGTTGCTGCTAACATTCCCTGGAATGCAATTGAATATCCGGTTTTAAGACAGTTTTTACAAAAATACTGCAAACAAAATATCCCATCTGAGTCGACCCTAAGAAAAAATTACTTAGACAGAATATACAATGAAACTTTAGTTTCCATTCGGGAGGATATAGGTGATTCTTACATATGGGTCTCTGTGGATGAAATCTCAGATCGTATGAATAGGTATATAGCAAATATGGTAGTAGGAAAACTTAGTCCTGATGGACCTTCGATTCCACACCTCGTATGTGTTAAGGAACTTTCGAAAGCGAATAGCCAAGCCATTGCTTATTTTGTAAATAAAGGCCTACAGTCTTTATACTCAGGTAATATAGACGATTCTAAAGTTCTGTTGTTTTGTACTGATGCTGCCTCATACATGGTTGCTGCAGCTCCACTTCTTAAAACATTTTATCCTAACCTCACGCATGTAACCTGTCTAGCACATGGCCTTCACAGGGTTTCTGAAACAACGGAATGAATTTCCTCTTGTCAATTCGTTTATTTCTAACACAAAAAAATGTTTTTGTAAAGCCCCATCCAGATTTCAATATTCAGAGAGAACTTTCCAGATATCCCACTCCCACCTCAGCCGGTTGTTAACGATGGGGAACCTGGATTCAGTCAGTGGTGTATTATTCTAAGTATTTTAAAGAAGTGGTCACAGTTATTGATAAATTACCTGAAACTGATAGTGCAGCGTGTGTGAAAGCAGTGAAAGATTGTCTGAATGACTCACGAGTGAAAAACGATATTGCCTACATAACATCAAACTTTTCTTTCATACCTGCAAGCATTGAACAATTAGAACGTGAAAAACAATCTCTTTGTAGCCAAATAGCAATAGTAAAGGAAGCTCAAGTGAACATACATTCTGCTTTGGGCGAAACTGGGAAAAAGTTAAAAATAAGTGGGACAACGTATTAAATAAGAATGTAGGATTTTCATTGTTGGAAAAAGTATCAAGAGTGATATCGGGGGAAAGTGTAAATGTTCCAGTAAGTATTGATGTTTCTATTGTACCTAATTTAAAATTTGCGCCTCTCACATCAGTTTTGGTTGAAAGAAGTTTCTCTGCTTTCAAAATGATTCTCAGTGACAAAAGGCAAAGGTTAACTGTGGAGAATTTAGAAAAATTCTGGTGGTGTACTGTGCAGATAATTATAATAAAGTCTGAGCATGGAACTGAATTTCAATAACTTAAAATGAGTAATCTTGATATCAATAATCATTATTTCATTAGTTTCAATATATTAAATTTGTGCAGCTCTGTTTATAAATATAATATAGTATTCTTTTTAATGTTTAAACATACTTTTTGTGCGTATTTTAGTGTATAACTAAAAATTTCAGAGAAAGAAATAAGTATGATACCTTGATGTGCCTAAAATGCCTATTTTCATTAAAATAGAGCCTAATTTTACAAATTTTGAGCTTATTTTAGGTGCCTAAAACTGCAATTTTTAGTGCCTAAAAATCCGATGTCTAATTATAAGCTATAAAATTACGTGTTTCAACCTACCATAATACTATCAATATGTTGTTCCATCAGACCTGACAGTACCTCCGTGCTGGAAGCGGGAGTTTGTTGATATTGGAGTCCGGTCGCTTAACCACATGCAAAGACACAAGTCCCCAAGTTCCGAGCTTTGTTCATAATATTTAAACCTGAGATAGCATTACATTTTATGATACAGGTAACGTGTTCGAACACACAGTATCTATGTGAGGGAAGTCCTCAAATATCTCAACATACAGCATGACAGAAAAAATATATACGCTAGCAACAGCCGACCTGACAACCGGAAGACGCGCGTGATGTGTAATTAATGTATTCGCCCACAACAAAGGCGCGATCTGACGTGTGGAGCAGGAACTCGACCACGTCTTGTGCAACGATCTGTCAACTGTCAAAACATGATCTCAAAACTGCTCTCGTAAATAACGCTACAAATAAAAATAATAGCATTTTTATTTAACTTTGTATACTCCTTGCTGAGTGAATTTGTTTACATTACTAACAAACACAGGAATCATAGGAAGCGGGGCTTTTTGATACGCCTTGGTTTTTGAGAACAATAACAAGACAAGATTTTAAGGATAGGGTTACCAGATGAAAAGAAAATGAAAATCTGGCCATTTTATCTGAAAAAAAATAGAATTCTCTACAAAAAAAATGTGATACGTAACATGACGCTTATCTTCAATATTATATACACATAGTCGCATAATAAGGTAAATTGCTAGTGTTATAGTCGCGACGCTGTTATTCCCGGCGTGACTCCTCCTCTTTGCTTACGTCTTAGGAAGTGAAGGCTCTATAAAGTCTAGGTACGTAGTATCGTTCGCCATTTTTGTTCTTTCGTAGCCGAGCTACCAGACGAGGAATCTACTTGCCACACCGTTAAACATTATCATGTCGTAGCTCCTAAGATAATAAATCAAACACACTGTAATTCAGTAAATAATTGAGCGGCAAATAACGTCTTCGTGTGCTTTCTGCGAACGCCAACAAAAGGGACAAAATGGCGGGCGATTATATTAAGTATTTATCGAGCCTTAAGAAATGAATAACGTCTTCATAAGCGAATCACAAGACGCACGCGTTTAAATGTTTAATTGGCTGCCGGAAATTAGAGGCACGGGACTTATAGTGTACTATAAAAATGATACCAAACTGTTAATAAACGTTTATTAAAATAACTGTTTAACTGTAGGCCTAAAATATTATATATTAATAAGTTTATATTCTCCTGAAGTTGAATTGTAAATATTTAGGCTTCAATATACAGAGTGTTTCCGGGCTAGTGTTACAAACTTTCAGCGATAATGGGGAAGGGCACATGTGATACGACTTTCTCTTTTAAGAACAAACACAAGACAAACTTGTAAGGATAGAGTTAGAGATGAAAACAAATGAAGAGCAGGCCATTTTATATGAAAAAGCAGAGTTTTTGTTAAGAAAAAAAGGAAAGGCATTATAATGTGACATGTGACATGACGCTTATTTTCAATATCATAGGCCTATTATACGCGCAATAAAGGTAAATTGCTAGTGTTAGTAGACTATGAAATTGATACAAACTGTTAATAACCATCAATTAAAATAATTATTTAACAGTAAATACTATAAATAAATTTATATCTTGTTTAGTTTCCTGGTTGTTGATACTTCCTCCTCTGATGACCCAATTTGTTTGAGCAAGGAATACTGACTGTTACTCAATAAATACTTGTAAAAACATACAAGATGTCTTACATTAAGTTTTAACAAACATAATTCTTGTAATTGAGCAGGACATGTAGCACGTATGGGTGAATCCAAAAATGCATATAGAATGTTATAGTTCCGTCGCTCTAATTTCCGGCAGCCAATCACGTTGCAGGTCGGCTACATTTAAACGTGTGCGTCTTGTGATTCGCTGATGAAGATGTAAAGCATTTCCTATGGCTGGATAAATATTTAATAAATAATCGCCCGCCATTTTGGCTCTTTCGTTGGCGTTCGCAGAAAGCACACGAGGACGTTATATGCCGCTCAATTATTTGCTCAATTACAGTGCATTTGATTTATTATCATAGGAGCTACGACATGATAATGTTTAACGGTGTGGCAAATAGATGCCTCGTCTGGTAGCTCGGCAACGAAAGAACAAAAATAGCGAACGATACTACCTACCTAGACTTTATAGAGTCTTGACTTCCTAAGACGTAAGCAAAGAGGAGTCACGCCGGGAATAACAGCGTCGCGACTATAGTTGGGAGACTTGAAGGAAAAATACTTTTGGGGAGGACGAGACGTAGATCGGAGGATAATATAAAAATGGATTTGAGGGAGGTGGAATATAATGGTAGGGACTGGATTAATCTTGCTCAGGATAGGGATCGATGGCGGGCTTATGTGAGGGCGGCAATGAACCTCCGGGTTCCTTAAAAGCCATTTGTAA
>JAJSOF020000005.1:12670301-12715375 GCA_025594305.2 Periplaneta americana
ATTAGAAAAACTGAAGATTTTATTATATATTTTTACAAAATTTTACTCTTCACTTTAGACTGCAGTTGACATTTTTGCATATTTACAAATTATTATCAAAATTGAAGATTTTGTTATATTTTTTTTTTTTTTTACAAAATTTGACTCTTCAATTTAGAATAGCCCATTTTGACATTTTTGCATATTTCTATCTACTGTAATGATGGAAATATGCAAAATTGTCAACTGCCTAAATTGAAAAGTCACATTTTGTAAATAGAATTATCATAAAAATCGTCAATTTTGTTAATAATTTGTCCACGTCTGTAGTATCTATTTGTCTGTTTTTTTTCTTTCCTTTTCTCATTTTCCATTTTAATTTGTATTTACACTTGTATCTGTTTCATCTCTTTTTTTTTTTTCCATGTTATCTATGTTTATTTTTTGTAAACGAATATCTGTACTGTCTATTATAATTGGGGCTTGAGCTGTTATAGGCATAAATAAATAAATAAAAATAAATAAATATTAAACTGTCTTGTGTGTAATACGTCATAGAGTATCAGTCTCTTTACTATTGATTCCTTCGTCATTCATTACCTGCAATGTGAATGGCAAAACAACAGTACCTCCTCTCGCCTGAAAAAGGCGATCCTGCAGTGATCAGTGATAAAAGCCACCAGAAAGCAGACTGCTGGCTGGCGCTCACAAGTAAGAAAGACCTTGGCAATGAAAGTCAAGGCGAGCTGCGGTCGAGACGTCTCCTTTGCCACCGAGTTGCTTTAACTCCGAGCTATGAGGCACACAAAAACTTATAAATTATTGCCGTAAGTAGGAAAAGACGTTGCTGACTGTACCACCACATAGCTGAGCACTTATCTAGCATCAGCAGTAAATGGAGGTAGGCCGCTACCGCTGATTCGCATCTGAAATGGAGCAGGAATTCCCCAGCCGTGAGTGATATCATCTCGAGATGACAGCGCGAACAAGCAATCAGTGGCGGTTCCTTCCAAGTAGCGTATGTATAGGGATATCCTGAACTAGCACCAACAGATAGCGCACGTGTACTTTGAGGGATGCGCTTTGCGTGTGCATTTGTTTTTCGGTATATAAACACTGAGGATATAAGTAGTGTATTAGTATATTAAATTCTCTTAAAAACAACTAAAAATGGCAAATTTTTGTTATGTTCCTATATGTAAACACCAGGGAAAGCTTTTTGTCTTCAATCAGGTCACGAAATATTCTGAATAAATGCTTTAAACCTTAAAAAATATGAATAATTAAATTGCGCCTCGAAAGTGCTAGCCATTAAATAAAAGTAACTACTTCAAGTGAGGAATTGTTGACTACAGTTTCATTTTGGAAGAGGAAAAAAAATTAATAAAAACATATGCAACCTCGACAGCGAGCTTAGATTATATGCAGTAGTTGTAGGAGTCTCCGAAGTTTACGCCTGCAGTAAACTCTCGATAAACTGGGATGTTTATTATCCAGGCGATCCGTAGTGAAATCCATTTCGTGAATAATGTTTTTAATGTACTGTACCATAATTATTAAAACCATGTTTAAACTTCTAATTTTCAAAATCATCCTACATAGTATTCAAAACTGCATGTCCTTAACCTACAAAACGCACGACTAATTGTGATACTACTGCTATAATTATATCATCCTATTAAAAATTTTATTTTGATCTTTCTGCAACTACAGAAAAAAATACAAGGAATTCAATCTCGATAGTCCCTTCCCTATTAAAAAAAACACATTGGTGGTTGCATATCCTGTTTTTAGCGTACGGTTCTTAAATACTAATGATTAAAGAGGGCAATATTCACCTTCGACATAGTTCCTATTTTTTTATTCGTGCACCTCGTTCTCAAAGTTCTCGTTTAGGTTCATGAACATTCAATTTACTCGTATCTATATTCTGCATACTGCAGATTCCCCCACCCATCTCGGAGAATCGCTCAATATTATACAGGTTTACGTTATTATTTATTGTAAATTAAACTAAATTATGAGGTAAGAAAATATTGAATTATATTAAATTATACTAGGTTGTGCAAAATAATTGTAAATATAATTTTGACACGCACAGAAAACCAACAAGCGGGAAAACGTAATCAACTGTAGCATATGACAAAATATAGCCCTACAACATGTTGCGCCGCATGGAACGCTCCTGCCATCTAGCGGTAAAACTTCCCATAAGATATCCCTATTCACAAGGCATGATTCTCTTCTTTCACTTCCTCTCATAAATTAGACTCTTGCCTGTCCCGGAATTCTTGATTACATATTTACACAAGTCCGCATGCATTTCTTTCTCCTGATAGTCGAGTACAAAAATATGCAATTCAGCAAGGAAACAAACAAACAGAAAGCGAATATTAAACAAGTGACAATAAAATTCCAATTAAAGTTTCACAAAACAAACAGTTCCAGTGTTATCATATCACTCTATGATCCAAAAGAAAGTTCAATCTAGTAAAGAAACAACACAGAAATGAAATAACTGCCGCAGAGATAATATTTCTATACCCAGTGGAAGGGTGCACAAAATAAGACAAGTTTGTACGAAACAGAAATATGACAGAGCTTCCAAATACTTGCAACAAGATATAAAACAGACAGACATTAATGCCATTAGAAAGATCATTTAAATTATGGAACTAATGAAGACAGTGCTGGATTTAGGTCTAGGCAGCTTAGGGAGTTGCCTAGGGCGGAAATTTCCAGGAAAGAGGCATTTTCTCTCTTTCTCTCTCTCTTCCTTTTCCTTTCCTGTTTTTTCATTTTCATTTTACAGTGAAATTTATTTTTAAAGCATTTGTTCGTAAATCTTTTCTGAAGTTTATTCTTCAACACTTGTGGAAGTCGGATATTGTTTTGTTAATACATTTTCGCGGTCGTGGCGAGAGTAAAAGGAAAATGTGCAACTGCATAATTATCTTGTAATATGGGCATCATGTTATTATACACTGAAACTGCTTAAATTTAACTGCTTGTATAAACAAGAATGCATTGTTGAAAATCAAATTGGATGTGTTTATTTACCGCTATGAACAGTAACTACAACTCAGTTACATTTCCTATATTACAATACATCGTCAACAATACTACAGTATTTAATCACTGTGCACATAATTCGATATGAAAAGATTATTTCGCAAAGAGTTGGAGTTTATTTTTCAATTTACTTTATACAGGGACATCATTTTATTTTTACTTCAATTTTTATTGTACATGAGTTTTTCAATGTACTTCACTCCCACCCCTTCTACTAATGAAAAACCGTCCTCCACACAGATCCAAGACCTTATATATAGCCACAGTAGCTTTACGGTCATAGTAAACAGTACGTTCCAAAATATTTTCGCGTTTTCCAGTGACGAAAGAGCTTTCAATATTGAATCATTTTCGCACAGGTACTGTCGTCCATTTGCCTATGTCGTATCCCGGTTTCCCCCAGCAACTTTTATTCGACAGCTAGTGGCTGGGCTGTCTTAGCTCTTTTCTGAGAACATTAATTTCTGTTAGGAACTGGACGTCCACGTAATATTATACAACTGTTTAAAATATCTTAAATAAAAGGGCCTCGTTAAGTAATTAACTGTCACGTGATTTCCTCCCTTTCTACGACCCTACGACATAACCACTTGGACAGACAGTAGATAGTATGTCTGAGTAATTTTATCTTTTCGGATCGGGCAGAAGTGAAGACTGAATTTACAGTACGTAAGGTACTCTTTTATAAAATAGGTACAGAATTATTTCAACATGAGTTACTAGTACGAAGGACGAAACTGGTAATTGGGATTAGGTACAATAGTCTATAGTGCGATAATATGGACATTAGAACTGAAGCCTGTATCGAAATGAACGGCCACCATTTTCAAAAATGTGTTTAAATATCCATATTATGATTATTTTTCAATTTCACTTCATTCTCTATATTGTACGCTAATGTGCTGTAGACAGTGTAATATACACTGCATAATGAATACGTTCGCATGGACAGCTCAGTTCATGAGTAAAAACACTCATTGTTAATACTGTACTGTATTTTGATTAAACAAAAACCTAATGAAAATTATCAAACTCAAAAGCGCAATATTTCGTAGTTTACGTAAATGAATGAACTACTTTTCTTCCCTCCTATACCTAGTAACGTGATTTGTTTGTATATTACGCCAGTATCATCGAACTCCAGTCGTGGAAGGGGGTAGCAAACGGCGTTGATCCAGAGGTATAGGCAAGTTAATATAAAAAATGTTAGTAAAAATAAAATGATGTCCCTGTACTTCCCTGCCTTTCACAAATCAATTTTGTTTCAACAATGAATAAGTTTGAATATGTTTCTTTGCATCGAGTCTGATGTGCTTCATCAGATCGACTTTAATGACATCATCGATGCTTTCTCTGTGAAGAAAGTGCGAAGGAAATCTTTATAATTCACAAGTAAGATGCATGTATTTTGTTTCCAGTAATTTATTGTTTTCTGAATTGTAATATTTCATTCAAAACTAATTTAAACTAAACATGACCTGTATAATAGCTTTTCATAAACTGTTTTTGAGAGTTGGGGGGCGGCAAATCTTAGCACTGCCTAGGGGCGGCACTATATCTAAATCCACCTGGAGACAAGATTATACAGAGTGATTTATATAGAAGTGACACATTTCTTTCTTTAATTATCCCGTTGGAAATTCATTCAATGACCCAATTTTAGCACCAAATTAAGCTGAATGTTTTGGAGTTTCGATTCCTTGTCACTAGATGCGCAGATGTTTATGTTTTATTCCTATTGTTGGCAGCACTAGATGCGCAGATGTTTATGTTTTATTCCTATTGTTGGCAGCACTAGATGCGCAGATGTTTATGTTTTATTCCTATTGTTGGCAGCTGTTTTCGACATTTTGTGTCAACGTGAAAATGCAGTACACATTAAATCAACGACTCTTCCTTGTGAAGCAATACGAATTCAATTACAGCTACTCAAAGGGCATACCAGAGAGAATTTGGTGTTCGCAATCCTCCCATAAGAAACACAATCCTGGGACTGGTAAACAAATTGCAAACAACTGGATCTCTGGTGAGTGAAAAGGGCCAATTTTTTTTTAACCAGACTGTGAACACTGCAGAGTACCGACTGATGTAGACGATGTAGAACTGAGTCAAGGATATTTTCAGCAAGATGGCGCTACATGCCATACATCAAATGAATCCATGGAACTAATTGCAAGTTTCTTTGACGACCGAATAATTTCCAGGAACCTGTGGCCACCGAGATCTCCGGATTTGACAACGTCGGACTTCTTTCTATGGGGTTACTTAAAAGACAGGGTTTACGCCAAACGTCCCCAGACATTGGACGATCTGAAGCACAACATCACACAGGAGATTCAAGCTATTGACAACAGAGTCCTCCAACGAGTGGCCAATAACATGGAACGACGTGTTGAGTTGTGCCTTATTCAGGATGGAGGACATTTTCAACATTTGCTATAGAGGTAAATAATCTCCCAAAATTCCTCTACATTTTAGATATAATAAGTTGTCGCTAGCACAATTCGTTTTGAAACAATTAATGAAAGAAATGTGTCAGTTCTATATAAATCACTCTGTAATACGGTTGTTGAGCAATAGTGAAATGACGATGCTAGATCAAATAGAATGCCTGCATAACAACTTTTTTCCTTTACAACCCCAAGAGTTGTGCAGATAATGGAATTCCAGTCAGTTCGATGTAAAGCCAGCCAACTGTTCTGCATGCCGTACACGAGGACTGCAGCATAAGGGTCGCTCACTGATTCACAGGGAGACTGTCGCATGGTGTCATACACAGTATGTCAGATTCAATGGGTTACGTCACAGCAATTGACTGTTTGAGGGATCGGGGATTAGCTATGAGGTCATACAGTCTCTTGCAGGAAATGGGGCATGATTCTTTCTTGCACATTTCCTGGCACGCAACTTTTTGGTTGGAATCCGGTAATGCAAATAAGTCTAATAAAATAGCATGCATGTACACACTCAGCAGGGACAGTCTTTCTTGGCTGGTAGAGAACTTTGCGTAGCTGTTTAATGGAGAGTTGGCGAGGATGTTTCTTGTGTTATAGACACAGCCAGTGCTGTAGTTGGAAACAAATTTTAAGAGTACTGTTGAAATCTCCTTGGTCAAACTAGACTCTGTATGGACTCGTACTGCACTTCTTTTCCAAGGTTATTTCTTCGACATGCAGTCACCTCTGCAGACCTCCTTCCAGATTGCAACCACAATTGCATATAAGGCAAGAAATTAAACGCTGACATTGGTGGCCGAACACTTTTTAGGAACAAAAGCCTAAGAACTCTTTTACTGGAAGAGTATTCCTTTTCTTAGTGAAGATATCGTTCATTACAGTAATGCTCATTCACATTCTTTAGCTTAAATTGGAATAGAGTAGTAGTAGTAGGGTTTAAGAAGGGCGCGTCAGCTACTATGGCTATTTGCGCCCTTATCTAAAATTCTTAATATTACAAATACATAAATAATATAATAATCAGAGTGCTAAAAGAACTAAAAAACGTTGTCACGATAAAACGAGGCACACAAATGAAGTATACATAAGGTGATTTCTACAGAATCATAAAAGTGAGCAATTCTACCACACTAGGTGGCGTTCAAGACGAACAAATAAAATAATAAAACTAAGGCCACCAGAGATAACTTGTGAATTATATTTTAAAACCATAAAATTTTATAAAATATTCGGATGTATAAAGTCCGAAATGTCAACAATGTAAAATCAAATATAAAACAACAAATGTAACCTCCGGATGTAAAGGGTCCGGAGGATAAGTAAAACGGATCAATAAAAAACTAAATCACCTTATCCAAACCTGTATTTGATAAAAATCTCAGAACTGCATTTGTACAATTAAAATCATTTCCAAGAGCGTCACGTAATGCCGGCCGAATTCCATATTGCCTACGTGCATGGTCATATTTCCTGCAACGCAATAAATTGGAATAGAATCTATAATGTGTAACTGGACTCAAGATTCATGAACGCACGAAAAGTAATAATATTTCCCTCCTCTAGCAAACTGCTAGCATTATGTCTGAGCGAGTTTTAATATTAGTGAATCAGTGCAGCAGAATTCTTGAGGCGCCATGTCATGAAGTTAGTGTTATGGGAAGTCATGTACGCAAATTATGAAATTAGCGAATCAGTGTAGTAGATTTCTTGAGGCGCCGTGCCATGAAGTTAGTGCTATTTTTTTATAATTACTTATATAATTACGATGGTGGTATGCAAGCTTGAAATTAAAAAATCACAGCTAATCCTGAAGTGCCAGACCATGGTTTTTGATCCTGTAGACCAGGCGTCTCAAGGCCAACGCATAAAAGTTGTTACAAAGAGCTAGTATAGATAACGTAGTCAGCTGAAGAGATAAACGTAGTACCCGAAGATAACCGATCTGATTCATGTCACACGCATGAGCGAGCTAAATTGTAACTGTCGCGGGAGAAATGATACAAAGCTGCACTTTTGAGTTGTACTGTCACAATAGACGGTTGTTTTCGGAAGGAATAAAATTTCTTAAGTAGTTTGCGGTAGTAGTAATAATAATAATAATAATAATAATAATAATAATAATAATAATAATAATAATAAATTTATTTTCTAGTTACATATTAATAAGTAAAACGAAGGGATGTGAAGCATGAAGAACCATACATATTAGTAATTATTTACACAAGGAACTGGCCACCCTATCCCATTATCTCCTGGCCTAGTTGCCTCATAAGTGGTGCCTTTTTGGTAACATTTGTGAGGTTCACACCTGTCTTCCGACAGTTGACTAGACAACAACAGTACTTCATTTCTAGTAAGTGGTTTGTGGTATCTTTCTTTGTTTTAAGTTTATACTATATTTAATAAAATAAAATAATAATAATTAAATTACAATTAAACTTGTTTGTTGTTAAGGTACGTATTCTTACGACACGTCGATATTAATATATCAATTACAATAATAGTTAAATAATATGTTTCATAATGGTTTCAATAATTAACAATAACCAAAACATCTCAGATATCCACAATTATTTTAAATTAGAATTATTCAAATCTTAAATCTGGTCTCAAATTCTTTTCTCAAATCCTTCAGTGCTTTACTATATTTGTTACACTGGTCTTGATTCAAATTAGGTAACAATTTTAGATTAATGAAGTAGTAACAGTTACCCACTGACACTTGCGATTCCCACAATTTCATGTAACTATGAAAGCTTTTATTTCTTCATACATATGCGGTAATAAGGACATCCTTTCCTCGGAAATGGAGACAACATCGGAACGGTTGCAGATGTTTATTCAAACGTCGCGGCCAATGACGTCATCCGGAGATACACGAACTGGTCCCGCATCTTGTTCCACTCTTACATTAAAAGAGAGAGAGGAGGAAGTGCTCCGAGGAGGCCCTATTGAGACGTCTGCTGTAGACCGTCCCCGAACACTGTGAAAAAGACGGCACTTATACCCCTTACACCTTGTATAATTAGATTCACTTTATATCTTCTTTACTATGCTAATAATGAAAATACCGGGCTGACTAGTTTCGAAATGTTATTTTTCATTGTCCAAAGCCTAGTCTAGTCAGTAAAGAAGATATAAAGTGAATCAGTGAAAATGTTATTGTAGACTTCATTAGGAACTAATATCCCACGCTATTGAAATGTCAATGTCTGATATATGACATCTATAAGCATTGGAAGTTACCAAATTTTCGGATGGTTTCAGCACATTCAATTCGCCGATGTCCAAATGTGTTGCTGTCGCATATATCTGCTTATGCCCTCCTTGTTTGGTAGGCAAATAGGTTGGAAGGATTCTTGAATGTGTTCGTCACGCTTCACAACTCATGGACGATGTGACATGAAGATATTTCAACACTGATATTGCTGTGCATTCGTAGGTGACGATTCACGAATGATATGCTGCACACAGACATTTCAAGTGTTTACTACATTAGGTCATTTGTTTTCTGAGCGTTTTTACTTTCTCATTAATGAAGTATAAGTAGCATTGTATCACATTTGTCTACGGACAGAAAAAGTTTCATTGTATTTAAAAATTGCAAGGTCAATTTTCTCTATATTTCGGTCGATTTGAGATGGAATAGCCCATATGCAGGTATGAAGTGTAAAGTGATGACGTACTTATGAAAGAATGCTTGAAATCTTTCATCTCTCCAAAGGAAGTAGTATCCGGTGATATAGGTATTCAGGGTAGTGGTTGTCTTAGTGGTGTCCGACCCTCTTTGCAAACATCTTCCGCTATTTTTCTAGGAATATTTTGTCAGCCCAGTCTGCGTCTCTCTCGTGTCAGTGACACATTTGTGTTAAATTGGCGCCATTTGTTTTCGCTTCTCCATACAAATTGCGCATTTTACGGCAGATTTCTTTGACACGACCTCTTCTATAAGAGTCGCCAAGTGATCCTTTTCTTCATGTCCTACTGCACCTCTTATCCATGCAGAACAAAGGCCAGTTCAGATGATAGATTGGAATAATTACATTGCCACATCTCCTTTTTATTTGTGTTCAGTCCAAGTGACTAGTCATATTTAAGTGTCTGCACTGTGAACCAGAATTGTGTTAATAACACACACACACACACACACACACACACACACACACACACACACATATATATATATATATATATATATATATATATATATATATATATATATATATCTGCACTGATAAGAATGAGTAACAGCGTAGATTTTCGACGTAAATTCATTATGCACCAAGTAATTAAAATTGAGTTCAATATTTTCATTATTATTATTATTATTATTATTATTATTATTATTATTATTATTATTATTATATATTACACTATGATCTTGATTGGTTAGAAATGAAGAGTATTCTGAGATATTATTTTGGTAGTTTATAGTAGCCTATGTGTATTTTTTCCAGACTGTTCTGGTAGCAGACATTGTTTTAAATACGAGTATTATGTTGTCTTCCAGAGCACCAATTACTATAGTATATACGTGCTACATGCCCTGCCCATCTCAAACATCTGGATTTAATGTTCCTAATTATGTTAGGTGAAAAATACAATGCCTGTAATTGCGTTGTGTAACTTTCTCCATTCTCCTGTAACTTCATACCTCTTAGCCTCAAATATTTTCCTAAGCACCTTATTCTCGATCACCCTTAACCTCTGTTACTCTCTCAAAGTGAGAGTCCAAGTTTCAGAACCATAAAGAACAACCGGTAATATAACTGTTTTATAAATTGTAACTTTCAGTTTTTTGAGAGCAGATTAGATGACAAAATCTTTTCAACCGAATAATAGCAGGCATTTCCCATATTTATTCTGCGTTTAATTTCTTCTATAGTGTTATTTATATTTGTTACTGTTGCTCCAACGTATTTGAATTTTTCCACTTTTTGCAAAGAACACCAGTGACACCTCTCAGAACTGCAACGCATAATCAGTCAACTATATTTCAAAGTAAATGTCAAACGTACTTCTCAGTAAAGAACTTCTGAACTGTCCACATAGGGCGGCTTGCTTACTGAAAATTGCTATGCGACTTGCATCAAGTTGACCAAGGAGATAACAGGGATAAGACGACGCTCAATATGGCTTCGGGTCAGCATCCGACTGTTTTCATCTCCGCCGCTTCATTAGGTCCGGGAGAGCAAAGCATTCATCAGACAGCAACTCGCCCATAGCGGCTCCGACCTATCTCTCAACAAGGTTGTTGTTGTTCTGGTATTAATCATACTTGTGCTTGTCTTCGTAATGCACTGCCAAATGAGACATCTACACATCGTTACTATCACCATCTAGATTCAATGATTAAGCCATTTTATCCTCTGTCTTGTGACAAGTGTACACCAACAATAAACATTCAAACACGTTTTTGGTGCAATCGGAGCCGGTAAAAATATACTACTGACGATTCGACCTAGATACAAAATAAAACAATTTAACAGGGTGGGGTAATTTGGGTATAAAAACAGCCTTTTTTAAGTTCAGATACTCACAGACTGTTGCTATGATACAAGCATTTTATATTACTTCCGTTGTATGAAGTGAAGCCTTCAGTGGAATGAGGGATGGACTTTAGAGTCTGTTCCAAACTATAAAACTCAAACTTCACTGTTATTCACTTATTCAGTACGTAATTACTACTGATCTATTTGGTTAGAAAATGATTTAACAGACCTATCGGTAAATAAGAAAGTAAAATACAATCCAAATGATTTAAAAGTTCTTCAAAGTATTAAAAGTGATAAAAAAAAATGCCGAAAAAATATAAAAATGACCTATTAGTTCAAAAACGTAAAAAAATGCAGTATGAGAAATTACTTTTTTACGTTGATATTGACATAGAAAAGGATTTCTATATTAATAGGCATCGTCTTATTGTGAAAAATAAGAAGATGACTTTTCATCAACATCCGCCCCCTAAAGATGAGTAACGTGGAGAAACGAGAGAACCCCGAGAAAACCCAACCGCAGTCTTGTCCGACACAAGTGTTACTACGGGTTTTTCAATGATAACTGGGACTCGAACGGGGACCACCTATATGACCACTCAGTCACGGAAGAGACTTTTAGTTAGAGATGAGCTTAAACGATATTTTCAAGTACCTGTGACAACTGTGACTGTGACAATTAAATATCTGTGACTTTTATCGGTGATTTTGTCACACCGATATTTTATATCGATACGTAGCATGAATTACACCGATATTTTGTCACACCGATAAAAATTAGCAGGAAATATTGAAGAGCAGTGAAATATGAATACGATTTCTCTATACACACCACTCATCAGTGATTTATATGGGAAAATCCAACAAAGAAATTATGTACATGTACCATTAACAAATAAATACTTACCTAACTGAACAGTAACCTGTCAAAAGTTAACCTCATGTACCAAGAGGTTATATTATAGATATTGAACCAGTTGATCATTTTTAAATGTAGTTGGGTATGGAGAAATTGAGGTTATGTAATTATCCTAATCGTTTTAAAAATTGATCCTTTTTATTGCATATAATATAATGGATAAATTATTTTAAATCGTGCATTAACATTATAATATTGAGTCACAGAATAAAAATTAATGAAACATAAGTATTCGGAAAAACATTGGAAAATAATTACAAAACAAAACAGTTGTTCAGACAGGATTTTACACAAGATTAAGTACTGTTAACCAATTGTGTTATTATTTAAATCGTGTAATAACTACATCATTTATAATAAGATGGAGAAACTACCGCCCGATTGCTGTTATTGTATCATGCGCACGCGCAAACCTACGACGTAGAGGAGAAAATGTCAGTCGCAGAGTACTGAATACGGAGCAGATTTCAATAGCGATATTTTGTCACAGATATTTCGCGTCATCAGTCACAGGTTTATCTGTGACAAAAAATACCTGTGACAAAATATCGGTTTGTGAAATATCGGCCATCTCTACTTTTAGTCGGGAATATAAACACCCAATGCGTCTATCCTGAGCTCCGCCCTGAAGCTCTGTGATCATTTCCTAACTTGTATAACTCTTCACTCTTCAACAATAAATACAGACGAGATATTAATATTCCATAAGCGTAACACAATTACGAACCCCTCCCAGGAATTCAGGAAGTTGAAACATTGTTTTCAGACGGTGTGATTTAAAATACGTGAATTACACACCCAGGAAAAAAATAATACGTGAACTAAAGAGATCATACAGTGACGTGTTCACGAAAGAAATAAGTTGACACTAGTGTTAAAAATACTGCTTGCCACCATTCCACAAACTTGATTGTGACATCACGATACGTATGTGGTGTCCGTGCTGAATAAATATGGCGGCGACGCATCAATACTTCTTCAGTTTACCAAGGCAAGTGCAAGTAGAGACATGTAATTACCTCAGAGACGTTATTCTCTTCCTACATGTAAAGATTCATGATCAAATACCAGGTATTTCAAGTGCAACTTCTGTGATACGTTTTTCACGCAGTACTCCCGCTTTTCCTGTGTTAATTCCATCATGTTATAATCATGAATGGTGCAAAAGCACTGTATATTTAATAAAGACATCGGATCTTAAGGCCCTAAAAATTAAGTTTTAGGTGCCTATATAGGTTGGAAACATATGTAAAATAGGTTCTTATTGTTTTAAAATAGGTACAGTAACATTTATAAAAATACATCGTAAGGGATATAAGCAAAATTAATACAGAGTGTTTATACTCGAAATGGTTCGATTGATATAACTTTTATCACTCGTATTCTTATAAACGTAAGTACAAAAGGAAAACTTTAGCCTTTTATAATATATACTCGTACATTTTATTAGGCCTACTACTGGCATGTGAAAGAACTCCTGCGGGACAAAATTCCGGCACATCCGGCGACGCTGAGATAACCTCTGCAGTTGCGAGCGTCGTTAAATAAACCATAACTTTATAACTTTATTAGGCCTACTGAACTATACATAGGCCTATATCAAAACCATTCAAACAGGACAGCACGAAGGGTTGTCTATACTGAAGGAGCAGTGTATTTGCGATATTAAATCAACGAGATTGCCGCTAATTCAGAGACAATAAATACAGAAAACTGGAAACAATTATTTATGTACCGTAATTGATTTTTAAGGGCTGTGACTTGGAAATTCATCCTTTGAAAAGGTGGGAAAATTCAAGTACCTTGGACGAACGGTAACAAATCTAAATGACACTCGGGAGGAAATTAAACGCAGAATAAATGTGAGAAATGCCTGTTATTATTCGGTTGATAAGCTCTTATCATCCAGTCTGCTCTCAAAAAATCTGAAAGTTAGAACTTATAAAACAGTTACATTACCGGTTGATCTGTATGGTTGTGAAACTTGGACTCTCACTTTGAAAGAGGAACAGAGATTAAGGGTGTTCGAGAATAAGGTGCTTAGAAAATATTTGGAGCTAAGAGGGATGAAGTTACAGGAGAATGGAGAAAGTTACACAACACAGAACTGCACGCATTGTATTCTTCACCTGACATAATTAGGAACATTAAATGAAGACGTTTGAGATGGGCAGGGCATGTAGCACGAATGGGTGAATCTAGAAATGCATATAGTGTATTAGTTGGAAGGCCTGATGGAAAAGACCTTTGGGAAGGCCCAGACGTAGATGTGAGGATAATATTAAAATAGATTTGAGGGAGTTGGAGATGAGCAGACAATTTAATTTACAAAGGTACTGCAGATGTGTCTTTCTAGTAAAACTTTCCTAATCGGTCTATTTTTCGCAATCATTTGGTTAGAAATTCATAAATAAGTCGCAGTATCTTACATATAGTTATAAAAATAAGATAAATAAAATACGCTGTAGCCTATCCCTTAAAAAAATTCATATTTTGTTTATTTCTCTATTACAATTCAATTTATTGCCCAGGCCTTTATGTAATGGTGTAGATACGCATTATCCTCAAGTTAAACGATCTTATTCGTTTTGTAGTTATCAGTGGAATCCATGACACGAAATAAAAATTAAGGCCAAGGAAAAATAACATGCTGATAAGGACGCCTATACCCTTTTGCAGCATCTAATGCGGTATGTCATTAAAGATTTGACCTTTCTCTGAAGTCATCGTTGCATTTTTATGGTAGGCAGTCATCCCGAAGAGAGGTCACTGCATTTAGCGGCCATTGTATATGACACGCAATTTTAAAAGCTAATTTCTTCTTTTTGCGGAAACGCATCAATTAAGGATTGCTGATGGCGTTGATGCAGAGATGGGAGTAACTAAACCAACAGCAACTACAGGAAACTATTTTCATAATCTTTGTGTAGGCGATGAAGGCAATGTGGGCACTGATAGACTTTGTCGTATCTACATAATACAGATTCTTATCTTCTATGAATATGTTATAGCAAATCGTGATATACGCATAGGCAAAGACGCAGTTTTAGCATTATTTGAAAATTATGCAGAATGTCCTGGTATTGACTTACAACAGATCAGTAGCTCCCAAAATAGATGTCGTGTGAAGATCCGAGGGGGTCAAGAAATGGTTTACAAAATAAAACAAAAACGCCTTACCAACAAAACATTTTTGTTTATATACAACATAAACAATTTTAAACATTAAAATAACATAGGCCTAATGTTTGAGTACCGTAAACCGGGGTTACTTTGACCCACTGAAATACATTTTTAAATGTTCTCTTGCTGGTTTCTTGTAAAAATTTCGGAGATAAAGCTCCAAATTTCATACGCGAGTGGGGGAACATTTCCTAAAAGCATTTCAACAATCATAACAATCAGTGATAATAGTACATTTGATAAAACTTAGTTCAAAGCGTGGGCCAAAATTACCAGGCACATGGGGCTACTTTGATCCACCTGTGTTTTCTCATATATAACCATAGTAAAATTAAACTAGGCCAGTGTAGTACAGCATCTGGAAAATTAAACTACAAACTGACAACACTATTATTAATAATAAGTCTTTCTGAAACATGAAACAAATATTTAAACCTTTCCAATGTTTTATGCTACAAATTCTTGTTTACAAGTAATGTTTACAATACAATGTCTAAAATGGTATGGCACGAGATACACGAAGATAAATTATATTGATAAGGCTGGAAAAAAAAAAAGAAAAAAAAAAAGAAAGAAAACTATACAGATTTTTTCACGGCTGACTTGATTCTCGCTTCGCTTCTGATTTTTTTATATTCAACTGACGCCTTGAACACTGAGGAAACCCTTCTTCAATTGTTTTGGGAGGGGAGGGTTATTTTCTTGATAACATCTTTCCACTGGTAAAATTAAATATTCTTCTGTTGGGGCCATACCCAGTACCGACCAGTAGGACTTGCATGCATACAGTCAGCACAAATTCCATTTTCTTCCATTTGAGTGATAACAGTTGGATATAATCGGCTTTTCCAAGTTACACAAAGTTTCCAACAGCCAATGATTGGGTTTCAAACGTCTGACATGGCCTGCAAACAGTTACAACAAAAGAAAACTTAGTGTTAGAGCTTACTTTGGCCAGGTCCAATGTAACTCCTATCCATGTGAATATAAGCTAGTTATTTTTAGATAGAAAATACTGTCAAGGGGTTTTACAATAATCAAATATTGTTTACGTATCTTGCATGCCAATACTTTCAGCTTACAAAAAATATACTGACTTGATTTTTTTCAATCCTAGTATCAACTGGAAAGAAGAAAGTTTACGTAATAGTAATTTACAATAGCAAACGCCATGAACAGCACAGATGTCCAACAAAGACAGTTATAGGCAATCCTAATAGCGGGAGTTATTCTTAAAATATCTGAACTAGTGTATGGCGTGTAGAAATAGATGATGTGAATAAAACTTGCAGTGCGAAAAATTGTTTAAACTTTTTATCGTGTGTGGGCCGAAGTAACACGCGCTAGGCCAATCTAACCCCGGTTTACGGTAACTATAAAGTAAGTAGCAATTAATTCAATGAATATGCTTTTTTTTATAAAGTATCTTCTTAAATCTGAAATCCATATTGGACACACACACACGGATATCATTTTAAATTTCAAGGAGATTTCTCGATTTTATTTTTATGACAATCATAGACTAGAAACTTATTTGACATAAATAAGAGTTTGCTAATGCTACAAAAATTTAAGAACTTATTTTGTAAGCCTGAAATATTCTTGCATTCTGTTGATCTAAAACTGGTCTACGCTCTGTAAAGAAAAGTATAATTTCAACATTCCATCAGTAGATAGATAATAAATAACTCTTTCCTTTGGAATTTTAGTCAGCTGAGCGCAACCGTCTTGCAGTATCCGTTTGTGACTGTAGTAGTTGTTTTCAGTTTCTTCCGAAAAATAATCAAAAAGCCATTGTTTAAAATTGAGAATAATATTTTTAGCTTTAATACAATCATTAATGCAATATGGTATAATAAATTGGCGTAGAGTAGCATCATCTGTACTTAATCCATTAATTTTATTACATAGAAGGTTAATAAAAAATTGTCTAACCAAAAATATGGATTACCCAACAAATTTAATTCATACAGATTTTAAATTTTATTAACTATTGATGAAATTTATATATATAGTTTACTAACTTACTACCACAGAAATCAAATGAAACATAAATCTAATCGACATGAACATCGTACTCAAAGACAAAAGTCTACTTTCCCGTTAATTTAGCCTAAATGCCATACAAGTGCAGCTCTTAAACATGGTGCTAGTTTCAGCCCAAGACTTTATAATAAAATTACAAACCATTTTCAAAATGTGAAATATTTTAAAATTTATAAAATTATTCATGATATATGATATTAACAAATGTGTGTATTTTTTACCTTCTCTTTCTGTCGACTATATTCATGTTTTTATTGAATATCACTGGCTTGTGTCTGATTGTAAATTTATATTAAATGTGTTTTTATCTCTTTTTTTTGCTCTTGTATAATATTTATTGGTTTGAATTAAGTTGCTTACTGTATTTAGTAAACTGTCCTTATAAATGTTATGTTATATTATTGACTAAGACCACACCGTACACGAGCCTGGATCTTACGGTAGTGGCTAGAAACATTTTTGTTTTTATAATTTTAATGTTTACTCACTAACTAGCTAGCTAGTTAAATAAATTAAAATTATGCAAACTTAACAGTATGTCCGCAAAAAAAAAAAAAAAAGACAGTATTTGTCATATCATACAGTACGTAGCTAAATTTTCCATGAACTTTTTAATACACAAAATGAATCAAATTTGTTTTGTCAAGTGACGTGGCCCAGAAATCACTTTTCTTTATAAATCCGTCTATTTTCTCTATGGCTGTTATTAGGTTAATGTTTTGGTATTGCAAACTACTTTTCAAAGTAATTATTTGGCAAATATATCAACAAGGAAAGCCAGTATAAGTCAAAGAGAACTGGAAAATAGGCTTGCATATTTAGATTACTCGTCTTTCAAGCACCGGTACTTTAGAATTTGGGTGCTATCCATTGATTTTGAGTAAAATTATCGTTATTTTAGATTTTACAGGGATCTATATTTTTGGAATGGACATGCTACAGTAGTGGAGGGGGGCAAAGAAATGTCTCGCCCAAAAATGAGTCGCTCCTTCAAAAAGATTGGTAACACTGCAATAGGCTACATCAAGACTCGGCGTTGTGCCACCTGTTACTGGAGTCCCGTCGTGTTCTGTTTGAAATGTGTCAAATTTCGAAAATCTGGGATGTGCTTCTTCAGCGTAATCTGTCACACGCTCTTGTGAGTTTATTGAATCGCTATGGCAACAATGATATAGCATTGGCAAATTGTTTCATAATGTTAACTTTATGATACAAGTTATGCCTTCTTAAAAGAAGTCACGACCTTTCAGTTGGCATGGTAATATTTTTACGGCATATTTTGCAAGATTTTCACTAACGATAAAGATGTTTATAATTCTGATGCACAAGAAATATTCTTTCACAACTCTTCGATTTAATTTTAATTAAATATTCGGTGAACACAGCCAATAAGAAAAACTTATTTTATATTATACAAATGTAATTAATGATTTTAAAATATCCGTTTTTCGTACTACGATCATTTTCTTCATCCAGTTAGAAATAGTTCCCTCCCACTTGAATTTTTAAAGTAGTAATCGGTAAATTTACATACAAGAAATACAATTTCCCGAGCCATATTTAAAATAATTGTGTTTACGATGAAAGAGTAATGGAACGGAGAAAAATTCTCTCCGGCGCCGGGATTTGAACCCGGGTTTTCAGCTCTACGTGCTGATGTTTACCCACTAAGCCACACCGGATACCCACCCCGGCGTAGGACAGAATCGTCTCAGATTAAGTTCCAACTCTTGGGTTCCCTCTAGTGGCCGCCCTCTGCACTAGGTCATAGATGTCTATGAACGTAGGACCGAAGTCCACACATGTGCTGCGGTGCACTCATTATGAGTGACTAGTTGGCCGGGATCCGACGGAATAAGCGCCGTCTTAAATCACGAAGTGATTTACGCATATCATATATATTGTTTTAACGTACTGAAGTACAGCTGTCAAAAGAAAAAGTGGCCGCTCTCCTGAAACAAAGTTCCATTCGGGTATCTTCGCTACAATTCGGAGACAGGTGATGTTACATGTTGTTGGACCACGTTGCCTGATATCTACAGTTATAATTGAAGTATTCTGTGTGTTATTCGATAGCATAATGGTAGCGTTCCGGCCTCTTATTCGTGAGGTCCTGGGTTCGACCACAACCTCGTGCTTTTTATGTTCTTTTTTGTTCTGTTTTTGAGAGAGACAAACTAGACATAATGACTCCTTTCTCTTTTATGATTATTTTAGTAATTAACATCAGGTTCATTAATATATTATGCCATGACTTTAACATTATCATTATGATATTGTGGCTGCAAATGGAAAGAAAAAAGATTTTATTCTCAATAAAATATCTTTCGTGGCACAAACATAACAAACTTACTGGCGTCGGCCTTAAACATTCAAACAATTAAGCGTTCAAAAAACAAAACAAAAAGCCACAATTCAATATTTAGCCTATCTTCCTCTTATCTCGATCATCTTGCAGTCGAGTGGGCATGGAATTGACTAGTCTTTGCAAATAGCGACTGTTCCTAGACACGATATTCCAGGCATTCTGAACATACACACATAAATGTTCTGTCCATGGGCAGGTCTTTCATTGCAAACCCAGCAATCTCCAATCTTTCCTATTTTCTGCCTTCCTCTTAGTCTCCGCATATGATCCACGTATCCTAATGTCGTCTATTATTCTTTTCAACCAGAGACCCAACCAATTCCTTTTTCTCTTTCTAATCAGTTTCAGCATCATTCTTTCTTCACTCACTTTTTCAAACACAATTTTATTTCTTATTCTGTTTGTCCACTTTACACGCACCGTTCTTCTCCACATCCACATTTCAAATGCTTCAATTCGTTTCTCTTCATTTCGTCGTAATGTCCATGTTCTTTCCCCATACAATGCCACACTCCACACAAAGCACTTCACTAGTTTCTTCCTTAGTTCTTTTTCCAGAGGTCCGCAGAAGATCCTTCTTCTTCTATTGAAAGCTTCCTTTGTTCATGTTTGCAGTTTTCTTGGGAAGGATAGGCCTAAATGCGGTAACATCCCGTTGCTTTCCGCACACCACTATCTCTTTCGCATCTTATTAAATTCCAGGGGGCCCACGCGTGGAGATGAGGAGAGTGGATTTGATTAATTGGGCCCTCCGGGCTTCATCGAAAGTCACGGCAAGGGTTAAATATTAATTCTATCAGGATGTTTGACCCGGTCAATTAGCCTTTGCCCCCCGCATCCTGGACTAGCTTCTACGAATCATCAGAAAATCTTAGAGTGTGATTGGGCAAATTTTTCCGAAGATGTTTCCACACTTTTGCTCTCGTAGCTCAGCGGACGAACGTCGGAATTTAGATGTCAACGTCTCAGGTTCAATTCCTCGTTACTCCTTTTCATTTTATTGTGGTTCAAGATAGTATAATGTAATAATACAAAAAGAAAAACTAATACCAGTATTATGCAACTGGATTTTTCCAAACCTAATATTAAATTTATGTTATTTATATCGCTAAAGAACAATTACAATATAAATAACTTGAATATTATTTATACAGTATCACTAAAGAACGGTAACAGAATATAAATGATAAATTTCGGTTTGTTTAATTAATATATTGCGAAAGAACAATAACAATATAAATAACTTGCTAATGAAGGAAAACAGAATATAAATGATAACTTGAATATTATTTAAATCGCTAAAGAACGATAACAATATAAAAAACGTGAATATTATTCATATCGGAATTTCACAGATTTATTACAGATGAATTTAAGAAATTGTAGAAGAATAGTAATTAGTAACAGTGTCCTATTTATTCTTCTTGGAGCCAAATTTGTAACTTTTAAAAGTGTGGTTAATATGTTGAAGTGTATGTGTTGTAACGGATGCTTGATTTGTTATGTATGTGAGTCAGTTATGGGATGCTTGATGTCGTCGCAATGTCGTAATTGAAGGGTTGATAGGAAAAACAACCCATGTCAAAAAAACACTTTTTTCAGGGGAGCGAAAAAACATTATATCTCGTTATGTAAAAAGGATAAGAAACTTAAAGTATAGGTATAAATACCCCAATGCTTTATAAATATATTGCGTATATTTTAAGGATACACAGACGCCACATGATTTTAGCTTTCCATTAGTACCAATATCTCATTTTCGGCTAAAACTGACATGGGTTGTTTTTCCTATCAACCCTTCAATTATAGTTTGATTGTGTTTGTGTGACTATTGTGTATTAATTTATGATGTATGGTACGGAAAGCTGCATATTTGTGTTATAGAAGTGTTACGTATGTGTGTTGTTAATGTTTTTGTATGTTTCAAATTGATACCTGATATTTGTTTTGCAATCGCAATGCCTAATTTACGGATTGTTTATGTTTTGTTTACATCGCGTAAGCTAATTTAATTTTCTTTTCCATTTCTCTTTATGCTTATCTTTTTTGTGTATAAAACTATAGCCCTAACATACATATGTAAAATAGGGCTAATCCCCATTGGAGATACAATAATAATTATTATTCATATCGTTATAATACGATAACAGAATACAAATGATGACCTGAATTTTATTCATATCTCTAAAGAACGATAACAAAATATAAATAACGTGATATCCATAAAGAACGATAACTGGATATAAATGATAATTTGAATATCATTTACAACGCTAAAGAACGATTAAAAAATAAAATGAAAACTTGAAGAAGGCCCGAACCCACGACCTTTGAATCATTAAACAAGCACTCTACCGCTGGTCTACGAGGCGCAGATATTGAACACTTTCATAGTTCCGGAATTGCTTGTACAAGCACATGCATCGTGTAACATCGCCGCGACCCGAAGTGGACTTTGAAAATATTCGCTGTTCACGAGTGCGGCCACTTTGTTTTTACAGCTGTACATATGATATTTCCATGCAGATATTCTGCGTCATCATATGATGAAAGAGTAATGGAACGGAGAAAAATTGTCTCCGGCGCCGGGATTTGAACCCGGGTTTTCAGCTCTACGTGCTGATGCTTTATCCACTAAGCCACACCGGATACCCACCCCCGCGTCGGACAGAATCGTCTCAGATTAAGTTCCAACTCTTGGGTTCCCTCTAGTGGCCGCCCTCTGCACTACGTCATATATGTCTATGAACGTAGGACTGAAGTGCACTCTTTCATCATATAATGACGCAGAATATCTGCATGGAAATATCATATGTACTTCGGCACATTAAAACAATATATATAATTGTGTTTACGTTTCTCGTTTTCTTATCCATTCCTTGCATACGCGAGTTGCATCTGTCAGGCATTTTTACAGCGTTGTCAGAGTGCATCAGGTTTTAAAATTCCTTTGCAGAACGAAAACTTACATTTGTTTGGATCAAATTTCTGCACAGTTAAAGGACAAAACTGAAATTCTTTCAACAATTTATTGTCATAATACACTGCTATCTTAAATTGACTAAGCATATTGGAAATTAATTCAATAGCTTTCCCAAAATACTCTACGAAATGTTTCATATAAAATATTTTTTTTCTCGAAAACGAAGCACAAACTAGCAAAATTGTATTAAACTACTTTGTTTGAAATATCTCAAAGAATAACCCCTTGAAATTGACATTACTTACTATTAACCATGTATAGTGTAAAGTATATATCGCACTCCCAGTAAAGTAGTGTCGTAACTGGAAAATTGTGATTTGTACAGATATGCTATTTCCCTGTAAAATACTGTTGTAAAATTTTTTCATAAATACTGCAGCTATCAAATCGTTTGATAATTTACTATTTTATTATTAGAATTTCATACCTCCAACCAGTAAAACAGCGTTGGAAATAATTTACGAAAGTAATATTGTATTATTCGGTTGAGAAGCTTTCATCATCCAGTCTGCTGTCAAAAGTCTGAAAGGTAGAATTTATAAAACAGTTATATTACCGGTTGTTCTGTATGGTTGCGAAACTTGGACTCTCAATTTGAGAGAGGAACATAGGTTAAGGGTGTTTGAGAATAAGGTGCTTAGGAAAATTTTTGGGGTTAAGAGGGATGAAGTTACAGGAGAATGGAGAAAGTTACACAACACAGAACTGCATGCATTGTATTGTAGGGACCTGACATAATTAGGAACATTAAATCCAGACGTTTGAGATGGGCAGGGCATGTAGCACATTTGGGCGAATCCAGAAATGCATATAGAGTGTTAGTTGGGAGGCCGGAGGGAAAAAGACCTTTAGGGAGGCCGAGACGTAGATGGGAAGATAATATTAAAATGGATTTGAGGGAGGTGGGATATGATGATAGAGAATGGATTAATCTTGCTCAGGATAGGGACCAATGGCGGGCTTATGTGAGGGCGGCAATGAACCTCCGGGTTCCTTAAAAGCCAGTAAGTAAGTAATACTATATGTGAGTTCTCGACTTATGACAATATTTAACTGGGTGTGCGATGTGTACTCGTACATATGTCGCTACCACGAGATTGGCAGAGGCGCTCTGAAGCCGTAAACGCTTGTGTCCTGTGTGGGTAGTAGGAGATTTTAAGGTATTATGCCGCAGTTTTCGAGAGAAGGCAGCACCGCGTTAACTCTGTGTATACGGCTTCTATCCTGCAACTTACTAGTACGTAATGCCACAAATCCCGTCGATGATTAACACTGTTTAGAGCTGACGCACTCCGTACAACATTTCGTTTCTGGGTATGGAACGTGTTTGCAGCGTTCCTAGGTTACCTAGATAGGCTACGAATTAAACTCATTAGATTCTCACGTCTCTTCCTCTGGTGACTAATGTGGGCTTCAGTACAAAACAGCGGAAAGGCAATGTTAGTTATTACTGGAGCAATCCCATTTGTTTGTTTGCACCAATTTGTAAATTAGAACACAATGTGTGAATGTGATTAGAGGCTTTCGTAACAAGAAACGTCTACAAGCTTCCGCTAGTTGTCCGCAGTGCAGATCTGCAATTCAACATCAATATAATAATAATAATAATAATAATAATAATAATAATAATAATAATAATAATAATAATAATAATAATAATAATTTATTTTAACTGGCAGAGTTAAGGTCATTCGGCCTTCTCTTCCACTCAACCAGTATGATAGAAAATTACTACACTGCTATGAATATAACATAATTAATACAATACAATACAAAGCAATACAATACTAAAATACAATACAATATAATACATAATTAATATCATACAATGACAATTCTTTTTATCTTCATAACAACAATAAAATAATTATGTAATAATAATAATAATAATAATAATAATAATAATAAAAATAGTCATACCTAAATGAAATTAAATTATTAAACTCGATCACAATTATAACTTCAATTTGACTGCGCCCGTAAGAAATCGTTTAGGCTTTTCTTGAAAGTGGTTATTGTCTGGCAGCCCCTAATCTTCTGAGGTAGAGAATTCCATTCACGGGGGACTGAGACAGTAAAAGAGGATGAATAGTGGGATGTTCTATGGGCAGGAATTGGTAGGGTTTGGCTCTCCTGTGACCTGGTGTTCAGATTGTGATTGGAGGATAAGTAGTTAAACCGGGAACGAAGAAATGTTATGTTTTATTTAACGACGCTCGCAACTGCAGAGGTTATATCAGCGTCGCCGGATGTGCCGGAATTTTGTCCCGCAGGAGTTCTTTTACATGCCAGTAAATCTACTGACATGAGCCTGTCGCATTTAAGCACACTTAAATGCCATCGACCTGGCCCGGGATCGAACCCGCAACCTTGGGCATAGAAGGCCAGCGCTATACCAACTCGCCAACCAGGTCGACAGGGGAACGAAGATAATTCGGAGTAGAAGTGTGGAGAACTCGAAACAGAAGAGACAGCGAATGAAGTGTTCTACGGTTACTAAGTTGCAGCCAGGATAAAGATTTGAACGAGGTGTAATGTGGTCAAATTTGAGAGCATTACTGATGAATCTGACACACATATTGTGCACACGCTGCGGCTTGTTCGAAAGGTCAGTTGTCAAGTCTGTAAGTATTACGTCGCAATAGTCAAACAGTGGTAATACGAGGGTTTGCACTAAAGTCTGTTCTAATTCTGGCGGGAGGAAGTTTCTGTATGGGTTAAGAGAATGCATGGTATAGCACACTCTCTTGGATATTTCCTTTATTTGGCATTCCCAATTTAAATTTTCGTCCAAGGAAATGCCGAGGTTCCTGACGACGGAATGGTACGGAATAGTGGCATTATTTACTGTAATAATTGGGATATGTCTGTCGTTCATTGTGTTCAGTAGTCTCTTATGTCCAATTATTATAGCTTGGGACTTACTAGCATTTAACCTAAGTCTGAACTTATTCGCCAATGAAGAAACTTGATTCAAGTCACGATTAAGTTTGTCAATAGTTGCATCAATTTTGTCTGGTCGGGAGTGTTTATAGAGTTGTAAGTCATCTGCGTAAATGTGATATTTGCAGTAATGTAAGTTTGTAGTTACGTCATTAATATAAATGGAGAAAAGCAGTGGTAACTAAACTAAAGTACACAGTCCATATTAAGGAGTATTACAACTAGGTTTAAAAGTGAGTGAGAAAGCAGAATTTTATTATTTTCATACAACAGAGGATTGTTTTCGATCTCTGATAACGAATTTGAATGACGTCATGTGCGTGAGGAATCACACCGACAGCTGAATTGCGTCGAGAGGTGACAGACCAGTAGTGAGTGATTTCATAATCAGAGTGCACGGTGTATCACAGTAGCAATACCCAAGAAAATCGAGCCTTTCCGATGCCAAGTGCAGTTACGTGAAAATCATAGGAGCCTGCAAAAAAACGTGGTTTCGTTATTTCCAAGAAAGGTATCTTGTATATACCTAATAATACTGGCAAAGCTCGGATGGGATTAATTCCAGAGTGAAAAAAGCAAGCAAATCCAGTTCCCGTCACAAGAGCTTTACCAATCTTACTAAGTACACAGAAGATGCCTTTCTTGGAAATAACGAAACCTCGTTAATTGCAGGCTTCTTTTATTTTCGCTTAACTGTACTTGGCATTGGAAAGGGTCGTAATGTACCCTCCCAAAAAGGCTTGATTTTCTTGGGAATTTCTGCTGTGACTCGCCGTGAACTCTGATTATGAGATCACTCACTACTGGTCTGTCACCTCGCGCCACAGTTCAGCTGTCGTGTGACTCCTGACGTACATGATGTCATTCAAATTCGTTATCAGAGACCAGAAACAACCCTGTAGTGCAATTCTGAATTAGTACCTCTTAAAATTTTAACGTTCCGTTTCACCTAAAGCTATTCATAATATCAAATTACGATAAAAACGAGTAAAGACAATAATAATAGTAATAATAATAATAATAATAATAATCTCTCACATAGGAACAAAATTATAATAATGAAACAGCTGCTCTCCAAAATCAGTGGGTATGTTCTCCACCGTGCATCAGCGGGCTTTTACATATCACCTTTAGTGCTGGTCCGGTGTATGAAATGAATGTTATGTCTTTATTTAAACTGCAAGTGGGCAAACAACCGGTGGCAATGCTCACTTAATAGTTAAAATAACCATACGACCTACAGTACATATATAAGAGTACATAAATATGACATGCACATGTACACGTATATTATTTTGGTACTGATGGTCTTTCACTATGTTTACTTCACTCTCATGTCACTCACTGCACTGGCACTATGACATATTTCACTGACACTTCAGAACACTTCTCACTGACATCATAGAGCCATTTCACTGACACTATAGAACATATTTCACTGATACTATAAATTTTCACTAATCGAAAATATTCACTACCACTGTAAACCGTAACTTCACTGACACAACACGCTTCACTGATACAACACTTCCAGAGTAGACGGCCCGGGTTCGATTCCCAGCAGGGTAAGACAATTTTCTTATAAAATTTCTATCTCGGGACTAGGAGAGATGGCGGTACACAACTTCTAATCACTAAATTCTGCACCAATCTGCCAAAATCTGAAGTAATTTATTCCGATTAACTCTATCAAAAGCCTTTTTAAAGTCAATGAATGCCATATGCGTTTCTAGATTAAATTCTCTATGTTTCTCAGCCAGTAATTTCAATGCAAAATATCCATCACAATAGGATCTTCCTCGACGAAAACTATTTTGTTCCTCATTGATAATATTGTCGTAATGCTCATTGAGTTTGTTTTCTCAAAATATTTGCATATATTTTATATCCTGCGTTCAATAAACTTATTCCTCTATAATTATCCGTAATTTTCAACTCTCCTCTCTTATGTATAGGGATTACAATAGATTTAGTCCAACTTTCTGGAATTCCTTGTCCTTCCCATATCAAATTTAAAAATCTCAAAAATCTTTGTAGAAATTTATGGCTAGCATATTTGAATAATTCACTATTTATTAAATCTTCTCCTGGAGATTGTAACACCCAAAAAGTACGTACATCACAATTTCACCCACTCTGGAGACCTAAAATATCAATTACTAAGCACTGTCGTTTTGTTTGACCGGGCTTTGAACCCGGGTACGATTATATTGCAGCCACAAGAACAGCTGTCATTACGAGTATGGGAACTATTATTACATGAGGCTTTGCGAAGGAAGAAAGACAGCGAGCGGCTAACAGAGATGCAAGTATAGTACAGACTGTGAGGAATGAACTTCAACGGAATAGACCTAGGTAGTATTTCACTGTAACTTCTCAAAGATGGCTCATTCCAGCCATGCTGTTATTTCCTTGCCTATTTATCGTACTCGTTATACCGGTCCACAAAGTTAGGAATAATCGTACAGATCGGTTTATACAGAGACATCATTTTATTTTTACTTCAATTTTTATTGTACCTGAGATTTTAATGTAGGCCTACTTCACTCCCACCCCTTCTACTAATGAAGTTCAACCGTCCTCCACACAGATCCAAGACCGCATATACAGTCATAGTAGTCTTACGGTCATAGTAAACAGTACGTTTCAAAATTATGTTCGCGTTTACCAGTGACGAAAGAGCTTTTAATATTGCATCATTTTCCATTTACCTATGTCGCATCCCGGTTTCCCCCACCTGCTTCTATTCGCCTCTCTGTAAATGCTAGTGGCTGGGCTGTCTTAGCTCTTTTCTGAGAACATTAATTTCTGTTAGGAATTGAACGTCTACGTAATATTATAGCCATACAATTTAATTGTTTAAAATAACTTAAATAAAAGGGCCTCGTTAAGTAATTAACTGTCACGTGATTTCCTCCCTTTCTACGACGCTGCGACGTAACCACTTGGACGGACAGTAGATAGCATGCCTGAGTAATTTTATCTTTTCGGATCGAGCAGAAGTGAAGATTGAATTTACAGTACGTAAGGTCTCTTTTACAGAGTAGGCACAGAATTATTTCAACATGACTTACTGATACGAAGTACGAACCTGGTAATTGGAATTACGTACAATAGTCTATAGTGCGATAATATGCACATTAGAACTGAAGCCTGTATCGAAATGAACGGCCACCATTTTCAAAAATGTGTTTAAATATCCATATTATGATTATTTTTCAATTTAACTTCATTCTCTATATTGTACGCTAATGTGCTGTAGACAGTATAATATACACTGCATAATGAATACGTCCACATGGACAGCTCAGTTCGTGAGTAAAAACACTCACTGTTAATACTGTACTGTATTCTGATTAAACAAAATCCTAATAAAAAATTATCAAACTAAAAATCGCGGTATTTCCTAGTTTACGTAAATGGATGAACTACTTTTCTTCCCTCCTATAACTAGGAAAGTGATTTGTTTGTATATTACGCCAGTATCATCAAACTCCAGTCGTGGAAGGGGGTAGCGAAGGGGGTTTCCGGTTCTTCATCGTTGATTCAAAGGTATAGCCGGGTTAATATTAGAAATGTTAGTAAAAATAAAATGATGTCCCTGTATAATGAAAATACAAACTGCAGGAAAGCAACAGAAAACATCCTATATACCAGTATGTTATGCAAAATTGTCCAACAGCTTTATATTTAGTGCATTGTGAAAGCTAGCTCGCAGACTTTACAAATGTTTGGTATGACAACAGAACCAAAACATTAATTCAAGGACCTATATCGTTCATTACAGAATGGAATGACAGACGTAATAAACTACAGTAAGCACAAGTCAACAGACTACAATAGGCCTACTCTAGAATCGGAAGCAAATGAACATTTGTGCGAGAGAAAAAAAAAACAAAAACAAAAGCACGCCAAACACAGGAATTTCGAACAATTTTAGTTCCTGGCCTGCATATGGGCTATTCCATATGAAATCCATCGGTAAAAAAACTCGCATGTTTTTATAGTCTAATTTTTTCCCTATTTATACAAGGTGCTGAGGACAGTGCATTTTCAAAAATATACTATCGAAAGTCAAACGGTTTTCGTACTATTGAGCGATAAATTTAGCGTATTTTATAAAATCAAGCCTCTTTCAGCGCTCAGAACTCTGAAACCATTTACTGCAGAACATTGAACGGGAGCTCATTTTGAAGCTGACATTTGGTAGGTTATGTTAAGAAGTAATCCTTATTTTTATTATACACAGAGAGACAGATAATCTGATTTTACTTACTTTTAGGCTTTTTGCCCATTTGTAAAAATGTAAAAAATATTGAGAAAAAACCTTGCATTATTAAGAGGGATTCGGCATTGTTTGCTTAGTGGCTCGGCAATAAGTTTCGAGGGTATTAAATAGATTATATTCACACGCCTAGACTTGAACGGCGCAGTACCCCACGCACTGGTCGAGACCTGAAGATAAGGAGCGTTGGGCGTCATTTTACTCATGTGTTTATGAAAACCTGTCATAAAGCTAGCACAGCCATGACTGCTAGACGACACATCACATGTTTATGTCTCCTGGCCTTGCTTACCTCAGCTAGCTCCCGTCTCACAGTCAGCTGGTTACTTCACGCGCGCACTATTTATTTTCTTTATTTGATATTTTCAATACTTTCTTATCAACGTGCCATCAGTAAGAAAAATATGTGTTTATTTGTACTTTCAATGCGGAATCTAACTATATGTTTTCAAAATATTTTTTCCTTGGCAAAGGAGTTTTAATGGGGAAAAATCTAAATTTCTCCATTTCCATAAAAAAAAGTAAGAAAATCTGTTTATATGTCAATATAAACTTTAATTTCTCAGCATCAAGATATACCATGATTTTGATCACTGGGTGAAAGGGTTTCGGAGCTACAGCAGTTTAAAGTTGCTAATTTTATGAAAATACGATAAATTTAAATATTTTTGTGCGAGATCGTGCGTATTTGCTTGTTTTCCGCACAGAACCAATACGCGGTTAAGTGTGAAATACCACATTCAGTATTCCCAACGCAACACACATAACAATTTCCCTCTTCTTACCGCTTAAGCGCGACATTCATTTTACTGCTTTAGGCTTTTAACATATTATTTTTAGAGACGTTTAACATAGTAATAATTATAAATTGGAAACTTACCACTGCAATTTCACCTAAATTGCAATGTTAATTATTGTTTTTAAATATTTTCAAAAATTAAGTAAAGTCTACTACTCCACGAAACTTATTGCATTCCTTGATACAAGTAACATTAAGGAAACCGTGAAAAAATCAACAAGATTCCAGATGCCGATGTTATTACTGCAATATGTTATATAAGTAATACTGTTAAAATATTAAAATGAAAAAAAAAATAAATCATTACATAACCTTACCGTTTGTTTTATGTTCGCATTTATAGACTGGGGGAAAAAAAAGACAGACGTATATCATGGCCTGCTGGAGTATAGTAAACACAGAAAACATTTTATAGCAACAATGTTGAAGAAAGATATTTTGGTGTTTCGAAGTTGCCGTCATTAAACAGAAACCAGCATGGAGATTTCATTGCAACTAATTAGAAATTCGTCTTCAGGTATGTAATAAATGATCTTCGCGCAAAATAATGTACGATACACGAGCGGTGTGTTTGTTTTCATGTTCTCGGAAATTAAAAAAACTCAACTACGTTTCGCTTTTTCAATCTTTTCCTCGACCATGAAAACGTCAACATACCGCTCTTGTAACGTATATTACTATTAATTTAAACACTATGAAGTTCTGATGCCTCAAACTTTGCACAAAGCATTGTATCACAGTTCTCTAAGGACAAAAAAGTTTTATTGTATTTAGAAATTGCAAGGTCAATTTTCTCTATATGTCGGTCGATTTGAGATGGAATAGCTCGTATGTATCCTACGTCCGTTGCACTGTATAGCCTTCAACAGTGAACGCATTATTTAACATTCTCTCGAATGACGCGTGTTTATAATTATAAACGATGGCAGTCCTGTGTGACAAATCGAAGCAGACAAAAAAGCAGTACGTTTATGAATCTTAACACTTGACGGGATCATAAAAGGGTTCAATCATATATATGCATCAATCAGAAATGTCAGCTCGCATACTGAAATTGATTGGACAGCTAACAAAACAATAGAGCTGTTTGTATTCCACACGTCAGCTCGTTAAACGTCGACCTGCCGAAGTGTTAAAAGTGAATAAATATTTATCATGTTTGATGAGTGTTTTATTTGACCTTTCAGAGTTCAATTGCAAAGAAAATATCTTACAAGAAGAAGGAATGCTACCAAAAGAAGCAAGGTTTTCTTAATTCGCATAGTTCTTTTTTCTCAGAAGTTCAGACTAAGATGTATGGGCTAGTATGAATGTGACACGAATGGGTTCAACATACTTAAGACATTCATGGAAAATAATTTTCTTTTTAACACTTCATTTCTTTACTTCTCATTTTCGTATTATCGATAACCTGATCTCGGAAAAAGTACCAAAAGTATTGATTAAAGAAACATAAACAGGGTGATTCACGAGGAAAGGTAAAAAATTTACTTACTTACTTACTGAAACAATGGTAGAGATGAAGAGAATGTGTAGAGACCGGGAAAAATGGATGAAATGGACGGAGAGGGGCGAACCCGACGCTTAGCAGCAGAAGGGACTGAAGAAGAAGAAGAAGAAGAAGAAGAAGAAGAAGAAGAAGAAGAAGAAGAAGAAGAACTTACTGACTTTTAAGGAACCCGGAGGTTCATTGCCGCCCTCACATGAGCCCGCCATTGGTCCCTATCCTGAGCAAAATTAATCCAGTCTCTACCATCATATCCCACCTCCCTCAAATCCATTTTAATATTATCTTCCCATCTACGTCTAGGCCTCCCCAAAGGTCTTTTCCCCTCTGGCCACCCAACTAACACTCTATATGCAATTCTGGATTCGCCCATACGTGTTACATGCCCTGCCCAGTTTCCACAAACCTTTTTTGATAATTTATTGACAACTTACGGAACATCTGCTCGCTTGGAAAAAGAGACATAAGTATTTCTCCCATTACAATAATTCATACAGAAAAAAATCAAATCGACATGAACCAGTGTAAGTTGTCAATAAATTATCAAAAAGGTTTGTGGAAACTGACTTATGTCACTTTTCCCAGGCACTGCAGAATTATATTGCTACACAGAAGAAAGTCACAGTTACATCCTAACACTCCAGACATCAGGGCTAAACCGTAACAGGAAGGTACTGAAAATGTCACGCTATCAGAATTGAAAGCGGAGATGTGATGACGTAATAATCAACAGTGGATTACAAATGTATGCCGCGCGAGTGCTGGAGGGTTAACAAATTTTATCAAAACTCTTGAAGCATAAAAGCTAGCTAAAATCTTAATAAAGATTTGAAAAGCCGTGATTACTTACGTATTTCACTCGTAATACGTAACTATTGTACTTTGGGAGTGGCAGGCGATTGAAAATGAGAAGTGAGCAAAAATTGTTGCACTTCTCAGTAATTATGTAACAATGTATAAAATATACATTATGGAATTAAATAAATTACATAGATAGAAAGCTCTTTATAAACTCTTTAATTTACACACAGGTTTGCCTTCTCTCTCTTTTACAGATACCGTTATTGGCATTTAATAATGATACGCGTCAGCGTGACTTACATTTTGTGTTCGTACATTAACGTTATTTAACGTTGTAGTAATATGCGTTACAAGAGCGGTATGTTGAAGTTTTCATGTTCGAGGAAAAGCTTGAAAAAGCGAAACGTAGTTGAGCTTTTTTAATTTCCGAGAATTGAAAGAAAACATACCGCTCGTGTATCGTACATTATTTTGTGCGAAGATCGTTTATTACATATCTGAAAGAGGAATTTCTAATTACTTGCAATGAAATCTCCATCTTGGTTTCTGTACATTGACGGCAAATTTGCAAAACAAAAATATCTATCTTCAACATTGTTGCTTTAAAATGTTTTCTGTGTTTACTATACTCCAGCAGGCCGTGATATACGTCTGTCTTTTTTTCCCCAGTCTATGATGAGTCTGGAATGTTGTTGATTTTTTCACGGCTTCCTTAATGTTACTTGCGTCACGAATGCAGTAACTTTAGTGGAGTTGTAGAGTTTACTTAATTTTTGCAAATATTTAAAAACAATAATTAACAGTGCAATTTAGGTGATATTGCAGTGGTAAGTTTCAATTTATAATTATTACTATACTGAACGTCTCTAAAAATAATATGTTAAAAGCCTAAAGCAGTAAAATCAATATGTCACTTAAGCGGTAAGAAGAGGAAATTGTTACGAGTGTTAGGGTGGGAATACTGAATGTGGAATTTTAGACTTTCCGCGAATTGGTTTTGTGCGAAACCAAGCAAACACGCACGATATCGCACAAAAATTTTTCGACATGCCTCATTCCTCTCTTTCTGTTTACATTGTACACACATCCTCAATCCGTCTAGACTAGAGGATATCACGACTGCCATTTGATCCTAAGTTCGCAGTTTGAAACTAGGTCGAGGATCACAGATTTTTAAGGCGTGTAAAAATCCCCAGTATGGCTGTTTTCCCAAGGAGTAAAGACCAGACGTCATGTATCGTAATTTACGGCACGTAGAAGAAACAAGAACTACACAATATTACCAACCACCTGCTGTTCTTCCAGCACTAAATTTCCTCCGTTGCGGACTATATTAAAAGCGCTTAAGACCTGTAAATAACAAATTAGGAAACAACATAAAAGAGAAAATGCGACGCAATAAGTTTTCGAAAGTCGCACCATCTAAAGCAGTCGTTCTCAAATTGAGGTTCGCGGTCTCCTAGGGGACCGTGAAGGGTCTCCCAGTTGAAGTTTTGGGCATATTTGCAATTGTTTCACGTCCGTTTTATTTTTCCTTGGTGAGATTTTTTTTTCCAAATGATGCTGTAAATAATAAATCAGGAAACAAAATAAAAGAGAAAATGCGACGCAATAAGTTTTCGGAAAGTAGCACCATCTATACTTTTTTTTTTTAAGATGGGACATGACAGGAGCGTTGCGATCGGAAAACAACTGAATGTCACATAGCGTGGTAGGCCAGTTGCTATGGTAACAACGGTTGAGTTGCCAAACTTACAGTTCGCACGTGGCGAGTGCTTAATAGCTTTTCTGGCGACATTTATTGTGCACACAATGTTAGTATTGGTACGTTTCGTCTTTGATTCTCTGTCGATTTTTCTATTGTTTTCTTTTTACCTTCACGTCAATTGTCAATGAATGTTTTAAAGTCAGCCATCTTAACGACAATTGCTAGCTTGCATCAGCTGGCAGCGTGGTAGTCCATATTGGCAACATGGCACTGTAGTTCCAAGCTCGGCCGCTTAACTGTCATATCCCATCTTTCAAAAAACAAGTATAAAACAGTGTTCTCAAATTGGGGTTCGCGGTCTCCCAGGGCACCGTGAAGGGGTCTCCAAGTTGAAGTTTTGGGCATATTTGCGATTGTTTCCAAGTCAGTTTCATTTTTCCTTGGTGATTTTTTTCCAAGTGATGCTGGTTATACTTTGGATGTTCTATTATCTTATCGGCGATGTATGCAAATGAAGGGGGAAAGGAGCTGGCCATCCTACCCCATATCTTTTAGCCTAGTTTTCTCATAAGTGGTGCCTTGTTGGTATAGCTCGCGCAAGAAACGATTACAGAAAACCAATGGTGGCGTTGCTGTCTGTTTTGACGTGTGTATGTTGGCACACCGAGGAGGGAGAGGTGCGAGCCGATGGAAGTACTGTCTCTCTTCCAAGGAGATGAACAGATGAGGACATCGCTGTGGAAATAAAGATCGTAGCAAGAGAAAATTCGAAGCTAATTAAACGCGCAACATATATTTACAAATGAAATAATAATACCGTACGATACAAGACACGCATTCACATGCAATGGAACAAACTAAAGTCGTAATGTAACTGTCACAACGCAAGACTGATTGTATCGATGTCATTTCTCTTCCGACTGTACTCTTGCATATCATTCAAGCTATCTCGTGACCTTTCCTCTCGCCCGCTCTTCCTTATCGCAGTGTTTGATTCGCATTCCTTCCGTCGGCAATCCGTACTTGCGAGACCTATATCACTTGTGAGGTTCAGCCCTGTCTTCGACAGTTGACTACACTTACTTACTTACTTACTTACTTACTTACTGGCTTTTAACCCTTCGTTACTCGCGTTAAATTCCGTAACGCCAGTACTCACCTGGATTACAATGGTAATCCACATTTGTTTTTGTTTACAGACAAGGTTTAAAACATTGCAATTAGATTTAAATGTTAAGAAATATATTGTTTTCGAGTTATTACAGTAATGAGAATAGATATGGTACGCATAACGGAACGTATTAAATATAAATATTAATAATGAAATGGATAGTACACAAATTGCATTCAAGTGACATGTTTGTATAATATTTCAACACTGGTCGTGTCTTTGAGTCATAATTTATTGTTGCATCATAGTTATGAGTTAGTTCACTATCATCATAATTATGTAGGTTATCTAGCATTGTTGCTCACTTGATGTTTGAAGGTCATCTGAACTCTTGATCTCTTAATCTCTCCCACGGGAAACAAGTTCACTACTGCTGACCTTACTTACGTCATATTTGATAACCGAATACCTCACTCAGGGGTGTAGCAATGAAAAATCAGGATGTAACAATCATTCTCACTTCACTTGTAATATTTTACAGATGTTTTTGTGTATTGTAAGAAGGATATTGATGCACTTTCATGTTTATGTTTGCATTTCACACTTTACACACGTGAGTCTAATCTACATCTGATTCAATTATCTGAGTAGGCCTATGCATTTCTTCTACACAGTTCAAACAAATTACATCTGAATGAGTAGGACAAATTCTCTTCAAGCACTGGGAACAAGATTGTCTTGTGCTCTTGTTTTTGTTCTACCACACATGTAGCACCTACCAATACCTTCTGGCCGTGTTCCTTCTTCTGACCTGTTTGTGGAATGCCTAACAGTTGCTCTCTCTTCTTTATTTCTCTTGGAATTGTCTGTTGGGTGATACGCTCGGAAATTAGTGGCTTCGGCTTAGGGTCCAGAGCAAGGGTTTTTAGGAAGTTTTTCCGTAGAATTTTTTGTTTGTTTGCAGAATAAACAACAAGAGCATTGACACCTGCTATGTTTAGTAAGTCAAAGAAAATAGTCAGAGGCCAGCGGCGTGAATTTCTGCTTACATCATAGGCTGAGCATAACTGGTCCAGGACATCCACAGCACATTTAGTTCTATTATAAAAGATATTATTTCAGGCTTCTGGGTTTAACTCCTGTTTCCTCATCCATTGCCTTATCATAATGCATGGTTGATAATGCTAACACTGTTTTGTTTTTCTTTGGTACATACCCAGAAATAATTGTGCAGTTTTCATTGAATCCAAACAATGTACTGTTAACTTCCCCTGCCTTGAGTAGTTGTGAAATGAGGAGGGATTTCTCTTTTGTTTTTTTCAAGGTTCCTACAAGTGTAATTTTGTCATTTTCTAGAAGATCTAAACACAGAGGTATGCTCGTGAACCAGTTATCGGTGGTCACATTTCTTCCTGTTCCTTTGATGGGATGAACCAGCCTCTTCACCACTGCATGTGCACTGTTACTTTGGTGAAATGGACCATCTGGTTGAATACCAGCATAAATTTCCAAGTTATGAGTGTAATATGTTTTCACATCCACCATAGCAAAAATTTTGATCCCATATTTTGCTGGTTTAGTAGGTATATACACTTTCATGGGACATCGTCCTCTGAATGCAACCAACTGCTCGTCTATAGTTACATATTCGCTTGGAATGTAGCACCTTTGTGAATTCTGAACAAATAACTCGACACTTCACGTACAGCAGCCAGTTTATCAATTTCTTTCCTTTCCTGCCTGTCATGAATGTTATCAAAGCGTAGACATCGTAACAAAAATTGGAATCTATTGTAGGTCATAGTCAGGTAAATTGACTCTATACCTGTTCCATTTTTATCCCATAGTTCTCTTACGTTCAGTCTTCCCGATTTCAAAGCACCGGCAAGATACAAAATACCTAAGAGTGCTCTAATTTCAACGTCATTTGTTAATTTGCAATCTCTGTCACGTCCGTAATTACGCTTCACTTTTTCAATATAAATATTAGTACACCTTACTATTACATTGATTATTGTCTGATCAATAAAGCAGTCAAAACACTCTGTGTGTGTCCGCGCATTTTTGCAGCTCTTTTAGGGCCCGGTAAATGAATCACTATATTTTGTGCTCTTCTTCTCCCTCGTAGAGATACTGGTTCTTCCTGCCAAATTGTAGTGTTGTCTCTTCCCTGCATAGCAGTTTCCATCATTTATAGACATTAGTCTTTCATCACCATCACACCATAATCATCATCCTCCTCCTCATTGTCTTGTTCTGAATTAGAATCGTGAACTTCATTCAAAAGATCTTCTTTGTTGCTTTCATCATCACTTTCATTTTCAAATGCCAACATCCAGATCTTCATCTAAATACCACTTGCAAATATTGCTTGTATTTTCCACCCATTGGAGCCAACTACAAAGAGGATGGAACGATATCACACACTTTTTTCATAAAGTTCCTGCATTGCATCACTCATAACCATATAAAACTATTTCGCTTACCTGGGCAAGAAACTGACGTCAGTACTCGCGTGGATTACAATGGTAATCCACTCGGAAAACTGCGTATCACTTGATAAAACCCGTATAACTTTCCAAAGCGTTGCGACAAATACGTCTAAACACCAGTAATGCCTCACTTAGACTGTGACGAGAAATTGCATTGACGCTCAGCTACGCAGTGCTGCAGGCGGTGACGTAATACAGATTAAATATCAGTGGATTACTATTGTAATCCACGCGAGTACTGAAGGGTTAAGGAACCCGGAGGTTCATTGCCGCCTCGCATAAGCCCGCCATTGGTCCCTATCCTGAGCAAGATTAATCCAGTCTCTACCATCATATCCCACCTCCCTCAAATTCATTTTCATATTGTCTTCCCACCTACGTCTCCCGCCTCCCAAAGGTCTTTTCCCTCCGGCCTCCCAACTAACACTCTATATGCATTTCTGGATTCGCCCATACGTGCTACATGTCCTGCCCATCTCAAACGTCTGGATTTTTATGTTCCTAATTATGTCAGGTGAAGAATACAATGCGTGCAGCTCTGCGTTGTGTAACTTTCCCATTCTCCTGTAGTTGACTGTACAAAACAATAATAAAATGAGGATCGAGAGATTTTCCTCATTCCTTAATAACACATTTTGTCAAATACAATACTGCAGATCCTTTGTTTACAATAATTTCTGAACAAGGCGTCGAAATAGTACTAAGTGACATTTTTAAATAAGTGTACTTTCTTCTTTCAGTGGAAGAATGAAAATGATGATATAAAATCAAAATTAAATTTATATTTTATTCTACTGGATTAAGCTATGGTCCGTCCCAGGATTCTGTAAAATAGAAAGACGAAACAAAGACCTCTGCGAAAGTGTTGTAGGGCAGGGCTAGGACCAATGGTCGCTCTGGGAGGGCGGGGGGAGGTGTTGGTTGAATGAAGCTAGCAATCGCTTGCAGGGATTGGATCATTTCTAACTGAACTCCTGTCTACATTCTACCACGAGTGTCTTACCCTCAGCGGCCTCGTGCTGATGCTTCCCGCAATGCACTCTGGCACAGATAGACCCCGCCCCCATATGCGTGAAGTTATTCCATAGATCCTGGTACGGACCACGGTAAGGAAGATATTTGCGTAAAATTTATAAGAAAACTGGCACTTTCAATGCAACTTTTATTGCATTTATTTCACAACCGGTTTTTCATTCATTATCTAAATGTAATTTTCAAACTGCAGAAGTAAAGAACAGGATTTGAACAGTTTTTTTTTTTTTTTTTTCACTCTACCTTAGTCAGCATCTGAATGATTATTAGTAGGGCTAGGATTTTGATGAACTATAAATCATGAAAATGTCCTAAAAAACAATGCATTTATGACCTAAAAAATCTTACAATAATGCCCTTAAAAAATGCTATAAAAATTGATCTTACAAAATTGGCTTAGTAGGAAAAGAAGTTTTGTACTACTTAATATTTAGACTAGTAATTAAATTCTAGTACCAACATTTAAGTTTATTTAATTTTACATAATTTTTTCTAAGTAGTACACTTTAATTACGTAATTATTTTACCTGATGTAGTTTCCATGTAGTCCACCGCAAAGCCACTCTTATCCGGAACTAGCAGGTATAGAGGAGTCTACATTGGAAGGAGTGATTGGACTGAACCATTCATTACATGGGGTGTACTACGTTAGGGGCTCATATACAGTAGCGGTGCTGCAGATTGTAAACCTTTCACAAAATTTTAAATATCTCAGAGAGTTAATCAGTGGATCTTCCTCATTTTTTGTAAAAATAAGTGTTATTTGGGCCTTTCATTTGGAATCAACAAATATAATTATCAAATTAATTTATTACTTTTATTTAAATAATTTAAAGAAAATAATTTGCTGCTACATAAGAGAAAAAACATAGTATCTCCCCAACCAATTGTCAAATTCTACATTTCTTTTTTGTTTCTGACTCCAGAAATGCAGTGTTAGAGGATGGACCACAGTGAACTTCCTATGTTACAAAGTTTTTGAACTGTTTTTAATTTTAGACAAGGAAATAATGTCATTTTTATTTTACATTATTTACTTAAAATTTATATATTTAGGCTTATATCTCTACAAATGTGGTACATATCCTCTAGAGTTTAAATGGCTATAAATAACCTGAAATTTGAAAGAATTTGGACAATTAGTTCAAGAGATATCATGTTTTTAGTTTGAAAAATAGCAGCAAATCATTTCCTTTAAATTTTGTAAATCAAAATAATGAACTGTTGTGATAATTATAACTTCATTGATGCCAAATGAGAGGCCCAAATACCACTTATTTGTGTACAAAAAATGAGAAAAATCACTGAATTACCTCTGAGATATTGAAATTTTGTGAAAGGTTTACAATCTGCAGCACCGCAACTGTATGAGTCCCCTTAAAATGCAATATGTTGTGTATAAAAACGATTAAAATATTATAAAATAAATGGGTATTACCGGACAAAATATGAAGAAAAATATCAGAAATAAACATTATTTTACGTTAATAAAGTGGATTATGGCCAAAATTAAATGAAAATGCCTAAAAATGACCGAATAAAACAAAAAAATGCTCTTATGAGTTGAAACAGGCAACAAAAATGCAAAAAAATGCCACTTCAACAAATATGTCTTAAAACACTAGTTTATCACATAACATAAACACTAAAACAGCTATGTTTCTGGTTTACTAGAAAAAGATGCAATTTCATCAAAATCATAGCCCTACGATAACACAGCAAACTTTTTCTACATTTTTCACGCACGATTTTTAAAATGGTCTGCTGTATAAGTCTCGCAACCGTAATAACAGACATACTGTATATCAATAGGTAAGCTACGAAAAATCAGATAAGAACAGACACCTAAAAACATATTTTGTTTGCAAATATTACATGAAACATTTACAATCGGTTTCGCAAATCACAATCAAATATCTTGACTACTATCAAATGTTCAGCGATTGACAAAGTGCCTATTTTTATTTAATCGTCGCTAGCAATCTCTGACATTCGTCAAATCAGTGGTCAATCATTATGAGATTTCGGCCTGTCAACTCAATTGACAATTATCAACACAGTGATGAAATATTACGAACCTGAGCATCTTCAGTAATATCAGATAAAGTCAATAACACTGTTCTAACTTATTACACTATTTTTTTTTTTTTTACATTAGCCCATTTTGATGACGTGTTTTGCCTGGAAATTCGGCCGAACTGAAATGTAAAAAAGGAATAGGTTTTTGCTGGATAATGACAAACCTATAACACGATACTGATAGTCGCGGTAAGTCCATGTTTAAGCATTACAAAACTAAAATATCCTAGCATTTCTGCACAACACCAGTTCAGGGTTTATTAATATTCTTATTTGTCAAGAAAGTTATTTGTATAGGCATATTATGATTTTCGTAAGTAGCCTATTTCTATAATTTATTCTCAATTATTTTCTATACTCTCTAATAAAATTTATATTTAATACCTTCTCATCAAACTTGAAATTAAAACTCTTCGCTCTTCCTTTTTTCAATTTTCCTTTTTTTTAGTTGTACCAACATTCAAGCCTTCATTTAAGTGTAATTTTTATTGGGGTTTTTTTTACGACGCTTATCAACATCTAGGTTATTTAGCGTCTGAATAATATGATGGGGATAATGCCGGGGAAATGGTCGGGTCCAAAAAGTTACCCAGCATTTGCTCGTATAGGATTGGGGAAACCCCCAAAAACCTCAACCAGGTAACTTGCCCCCCCCGGGGTTCGGGCCGGGCCACCTGGTTTTCGCAGCCAGACCGCTGACCGACCCACAGGTGTGGACTACATTTTTTTTTTTTATATATCACATCAAATTTAAGCATGCTGAAGCATTCAGAACGACAACTAGGCTATATACTTAAACATAAAAAAAGACCATCTCCTTAGCCCCTCACAATGAAAATTAAACATAACGGGAACATAAACACAAAAGTTTGCGGCTAGGTTAAAAGGGGTATTCAAAATAATTCCCCAAACATGCATTAACATTGCCTTTAGGTTCGGAAAGTTTGCAAACCCCAAACTTTCTTTTTGTTTTGTATTTGGAAAATACAAAACGTAGAGCGCTGAAGTTTACAAAAAAAGGGCAAAAAATACGTCGTTGTTTGTTTCCTGGTTAGAAGGATTTTTGCGGTTTGTTTTGACTAATTTGTGGAATTCCCACGGAATCGCAAGGTTTATGCCGGGTATAGACTTATGAGGGGGGGTTTAACGGTAGAACCTGTGTAAAACTAAAAGTACTGGGGTTGTAAACCTTTCCCTGTTCAAAAATATAATTATGATCATTAAGTAAAATTTTAAACATTTTCACAATTTTTTTATATGAGATATATTAACTTTTAAATTTAATTTAAGATCCACCTCCTTGAAATTCATTCGTGAAATTACGTACTTTTTGACGACTAAAAGTAACCTCCATTAAATTTAAAACAGTTTTTTTTGGGGAAAATGGTTCAACATCACACGAGTAATACTCATATTTGAAGAACGGAAATACTACTTTTTAGTACACCAATTTAGATGTCTTGTGGGCCCTGAAAATACATCATTTATAGTAAAGGTGAATGGGCAGAATTTTTGCAAAATTTCCAACTTGCATTTTTTTCTGAAATTAGTGTTTTTTTTTGGGATAATAGTTTGTGATACTTTATCCACTTTTTAACTTCGAGGTTTGTTTAGAGATTAACAGGATGATCTTTTTTGGGCTTTTAAAATTGAATCAATAACAGAAAGTTTTTCCAATAGTGTTCAGGCAATATTTTCTTAACAACGGAACTTCTGTGCTATCCCGTCATCAAACCTCATTTTTTTGCCAATGTTCTATAATAATTAACAGCATCCCAACTGCTTTTAAAAGGTCAAAGGGGCCCAGGGGGAAGGGGTTTAGGGCAATTGTTTGGGAAAGGAACACCCCATTGTAGTATGTTTGATTAATTTTTTCTGCACTGAAAAATTTGCTTTATATTCCAAACAGTAACAAAAAAGTGTTTAAAATTTTACATTAGCTTGCTGCTCATTTTGGGCCGGGCCAACCTTAACAAAAACCTTTTAGCCTAAGAGCCTGTGGCAATTTAACAAGTCTATTTAGACTTTTTTTTTTTAGTAATGTTTACATTTTTAAGTTAATGGTTATTTATCTTTAATTCTGATTTGAAAGAGCCATAAAATCGAGTCCCCTTTTTCCACACGACAAAAGAATCATAAACAGACAAAAAAAAAAAAAAAGGAAAAAAAAAAGGGAATTTTGCAAGAAAAATTGTTCACTTTAAATCAAGCTCTCAGAAAAACAACAAAATTTAAGAAACTTGGTCTATGGCTTGTCGATATTTTTGTGCATAGGATGATACACCGTTGTTACTTCAGAAGATACAGTCTTCTAAATGTCTATAGCCTACATAAACTAAAGAATCGTCAGTCTGACATATCATATAATGCTGATAAACAACTTTGATTATTATCTAAATATCCTATAAAATTAACAAGTGAAAGTTTTATATTATTCAGGTGAAACTTGAACCTTATTTTCTTTAAACTGACCATAAGTCTCGAGACAAAGTCATTTATAGTGAATACAAGCAATATAGCATTGTTCGAAGATAATAAAATGTTTCTTTCACATTAAGGAAATGACTCAAAGTGAAAGGTTCTCTCAGAGCACGAAACGACATTAGACTAGCCTCTGACATCAGAGAGAACTGTTTCTGTAAGACGACGCTATTTGTCAAATTCATGTCAGTACTTTCATAAAGAAACATGAGCTCAACGCATTTTATCCCAATGTTCCTTGTAGAAGAACAATTAAATAAGGAATAGCAGTGATACCAGTCTATAGCCGCAAGGCTTCGTGAGAGGTTTCGACGTGATTAGATTCAACCACTTCAATAATTAATTTCAATTGGAACACAATCACCGTTTCGTTACAGGTAATCCGCATGTTGATCCTATCATAATTTCGGTACTAGATTATAATTATCTTAATTAGAATTCTACACTTATTCAATAGGAAGTCTCAATCATTACTTTCTGTTCTTCATTATTAAACGCACAATTTTCGTCACCACTAATAATAATCAGGAACGAACATCGATATTGTTGACGAGAAGCAAAAGAAACACAAATGGCATCACTGATTTGGTCACAATCATTCTGGCCAATTTTCGAGTTGACTGATGTGGTCCAGCGTTTAAACCAGACCTGCAAAGTAGGGGAACTATGACGTCAGCCTCACTCCACTTCTATTGGGGATGTTTGACTTCCGCCCCGAGAATGAATGTTGATGCAGCCGAGCGAAAATTGAACGCCGTGACCGCACAAGTAGAAAAGGTGGGTGGGGTAAGAAAGGGAGGAAAGCAGTCGCTCTCAAGAGCTACAGTTCTGCAGGCCTGGTTTAAACGATCTTCATCAAAGTCGGATGGTATTCCTGAAAGTTTTCGTGCCATACTTTCCCCGATGGCGTTCTACCCATAAACAGCACAAAAACGGTTCTAGCAGACTCCGATACCCTTACACCCAAAAGGATTATGTCGGAAATGTTAGTTTTTCTACGCAGCTGCTGTGACAAACAAATTTGTTACAAAAGGTCCTATTGCCATAGCCATCTGAGTCTTGAGACATTTGTTGTATTTTAATGTTCAATATAATTCAACTGACACTAGAGAAAATGCTGAAAAAATTCTACAGGTTATAGTTAGGACCATAAATGTGGTATATTATATTATTGTCCTTCGGGTCTCTGCACATATATCTTATAACATAAACATGTATGAAGTATAGCCTACTTACTTCAGGACCAGGGGATGAGAAGAAAAAACGCTATGTCTTTACGCATCAACCTTTTACATGGCGATGCATTCGCATTACTTACTAATACTTTGGTTTTCA
>JAJSOF020000005.1:12715475-12743134 GCA_025594305.2 Periplaneta americana
TTTAACATAGTAATAATTATAAATTGAAACTTACCACTGCAATTTCACCTAAATTGCAATGTTAATTGTGTTTTTAAATATTTTCAAAATTAAGTAAAGTCTACTACTCCACGAAACTTATTGCATTCCTTGATACAAGTAACATTAAGGAAACCGTGAAAAAATCAACAAGATTCCAGATGCCGATGTTATTACTGCAATATGTTATATAAGTAATACTGTTAAAATATTAAAATGAAAAAAATAAATCATTACATAACCTTACCGTTTGTTTTATGTTCGCATTTATAGACTGGGGAAAAAAGACAGACGTATATCATGGCCTGCTGGAGTATAGTAAACACAGAAAACATTTTATAGCAACAATGTTGAAGAAAGATATTTTGGTGTTTCGAAGTTGCCGTCATTAAACAGAAACCAGCATGGAGATTTCATTGCAACTAATTAGAAATTCGTCTTTCAGGTATGTAATAAATGATCTTCGCGCAAAATAATGTACGATACACGAGCGGTGTGTTTGTTTTCATGTTCTCGAAATTAAAAAAACTCAACTACGTTTCGCTTTTTCAATCTTTTCCTCGACCATGAAAACGTCAACATACCGCTCTTGTAACGTATATTACTATTAATTTAAACACTATGAAGTTCTGATGCCTCAAACTTTGCACAAAGCATTGTATCACAGTTCTCTAAGGACAAAAAGTTTTATTGTATTTAGAAATTGCAAGGTCAATTTTCTCTATATGTCGGTCGATTTGAGATGAATAGCTCGTATGTATCCTACGTCCGTTGCACTGTATAGCCTTCAACAGTGAACGCATTATTTAACATTCTCTCGAATGACGCGTGTTTATAATTATAAACGATGGCAGTCCTGTGTGACAAATCGAAGCAGACAAAAAAAGCAGTACGTTTATGAATCTTAATACATTACGGGATCACAAAAGGGTTCAATCATATATATGCATCAATCAGAAATGTCAGCTCGCATACTGAAATTGATTGGACAGCTAACAAAACAATAGAGCTGCAGCATTCCACACGTCAGCTCGTTAAACGTCGACCTGCCGAAGTGTTAAAAGTGAATAAATATTTATCATGTTTGATGAGTGTTTTATTTGACCTTTCAGAGTTCAATTGCAAAGAAAATATCTTACAAGAAGAAGGAATGCTACCAAAAGAAGCAAGGTTTTCTTAATTCGCATAGTTCTTTTTTCTCAGAAATTCAGACTAAGATGTATGGGCTAGTATGAATATGACACGAATGGGTTCAACATACTTCAGACATTCATGGAAAATAATTTTCTTTTAAACACTTCATTTCTTTACTTTTCATTTTCGTATTATCGATAACCTGATCTCGGAAAAAAGTACCAAAAGTATTGATTAAAGAAACATAAACAGGGTGATTCACGAGGAAAGGTAAAAATTTACTTACTTACTTACTGAAACAATGGTAGAGATGAAGAGAATGTGTAGAGACCGGGAAAATGGATGAAATGGACGGAGAGGGCGAACCCGACGCTTAGCAGCAGAAGGGACTGAAGAAGAAGAAGAAGAAGAAGAAGAAGAAGAAGAAGAAGAAGAAGAAGAAGAAGAACTTACTGACTTTTAAAGGAACCGGAGGTTCATTGCCGCCCTCACATGAGCCCGCCATTGGTCCCTATCCTGAGCAAAATTAATCCAGTCTCTACCATCATATCCCACCTCCCTCAAATCCATTTTAATATTATCTTCCCATCTACGTCTAGGCCTCCCCAAAGGTCTTTTCCCTCTGGCCACCAACTAACACTCTATATGCAATTCTGGATTCGCCCATACGTGTTACATGCCCTGCCCAGTTTCCACAAACCTTTTTGATAATTTATTGACAACTTACGGAACATCTGCTCGCTTGGAAAAAGAGACATAAGTATTTCTCCCATTACAATAATTCATACAGAAAAAAATCAAATCGACATGAACCAGTGTAAGTTGTCAATAAATTATCAAAAAGGTTTGTGGAAACTGACTTATGTCACTTTTCCCAGGCACTGCAGAATTATATTGCTACACAGAAGAAAGTCACAGTTACATCCTAACACTCCAGACATCAGGGCTAAACCGTAACAGGAAGGTACTGAAAATGTCACGCTATCAGAATTGAAAGCGGAGATGTGATGACGTAATAATCAACAGTGGATTACAAATGTATGCCGCGCGAGTGCTGGAGGGTTAACAAATTTTATCAAAACTCTTGAAGCATAAAAGCTAGCTAAAAATCTTAATAAAGATTTGAAAAGCCGTGATTACTTACGTATTTCACTCGTAATACGTAACTATTGTACTTTGGGAGTGGCAGGCGATTGAAAATGAGAAGTGAGCAAAAATTGTTGCACTTCTCAGTAATTATGTAACAATGTATAAAATATACATTATGGAATTAAATAAATTACATAGATAGAAAGCTCTTTATAAACTCTTTAATTTACACAGGTTTGCCTTCTCTCTCTTTTACAGATACCGTTATTGGCATTTAATAATGATACGCGTCAGCGTGACTTACATTTTGTGTTCGTACATTAACGTTATTTAACGTTGTAGTAATATGCGTTACAAGAGCGGTATGTTGAAGTTTTCATGTTCGAGGAAAAGCTTGAAAAAGCGAAACGTAGTTGAGCTTTTTTAATTTCCGAGAATTGAAAGAAAACATACCGCTCGTGTATCGTACATTATTTTGTGCGAAGATCGTTTATTACATATCTGAAAGAGGAATTTCTAATTACTTGCAATGAAATCTCCATCTTGGTTTCTGTACATTGACGGCAAATTTGCAAAACAAAAATATCTATCTTCAACATTGTTGCTTTAAAATGTTTTCTGTGTTTACTATACTCCAGCAGGCCGTGATATACGTCTGTCTTTTTTTTCCCCCAGTCTATGATGAGTCTGGAATGTTGTTGATTTTTTCACGGCTTCCTTAATGTTACTTGCGTCACGAATGCAGTAACTTTAGTGGAGTTGTAGAGTTTACTTAATTTTTGCAAATATTTAAAAACAATAATTAACAGTGCAATTTAGGTGATATTGCAGTGGTAAGTTTCCAATTTATAATTATTACTATACTGAACGTCTCTAAAAATAATATGTTAAAAGCCTAAAGCAGTAAAATCAATATGTCACTTAAGCGGTAAGAAGAGGGAAATTGTTACGAGTGTTAGGGTGGGAATACTGAATGTGGAATTTTAGACTTTCCGCGAATTGGTTTTGTGCGGAAACCAAGCAAACACGCACGATATCGCACAAAAATTTTTTCGACATGCCTCATTCCTCTCTTTCTGTTTACATTGTACACACATCCTCAATCCGTCTAGACTAGAGGATATCACGACTGCCATTTGATCCTAAGTTCGCAGTTTGAAACTAGGTCGAGGATCACAGATTTTTAAGGCGTGTAAAAATCCCCAGTATGGCTGTTTTCCCAAGGGGAGTAAAGACCAGACGTCATGTATCGTAATTTACGGCACGTAGAAGAAACAAGAACTACACAATATTACCAACCACCTGCTGTTCTTCCAGCACTAAATTTCCTCCGTTGCGGACTATATTAAAAGCGCTTAAGACCTGTAAATAACAAATTAGGAAACAACATAAAAGAGAAAATGCGACGCAATAAGTTTTCGAAAGTCGCACCATCTAAAGCAGTCGTTCTCAAATTGAGGTTCGCGGTCTCCTAGGGGACCGTGAAGGGGTCTCCCAGTTGAAGTTTTGGGCATATTTGCAATTGTTTCCACGTCCGTTTTATTTTTCCTTGGTGAGATTTTTTTTTCCAAATGATGCTGTAAATAATAAATCAGGAAACAAAATAAAAGAGAAAATGCGACGCAATAAGTTTTCGAAAGTAGCACCATCTATACTTTTTTTTTTTTAAGATGGGACATGACAGGAGCGTTGCGATCGGAAAAACAACTGAATGTCACATAGCGTGGTAGGCCAGTTGCTATGGTAACAACGGTTGAGTTGCCAAACTTACAGTTCGCACGTGGCGAGTGCTTAATAGCTTTCTTGGCGACATTTATTGTGCACACAATGTTAGTATTGGTACGTTTCGTCTTTGATTCTCTGTCGATTTTTCTATTGTTTTCTTACCTTCACGTCAATTGTCAATGAATGTTTTAAAGTCAGCCATCTTAACGACAATTGCTAGCTTGCATCAGCTGGCAGCGTGGTAGTCCATATTGGCAACATGGCACTGTAGTTCCAAGCTCGGCCGCTTAACTGTCATATCCCATCTTTCAAAAAAACAAGTATAAAACAGTCGTTCTCAAATTGGGGTTCGCGGTCTCCCAGGGCACCGTGAAGGGGTCTCCAAGTTGAAGTTTTGGGCATATTTGCGATTGTTTCCAAGTCAGTTTCATTTTTCCTTGGTGAGATTTTTTTTTTCCAAGTGATGCTGGTTATACTTTGGATGTTCTATTATCTTATCGGCGATGTATGCAATGAAGGGGGAAAGGAGCTGGCCATCCTACCCCATATCTTTTAGCCTAGTTTTCTCATAAGTGGTGCCTTGTTGGTATAGCTCGCGCAAGAAACGATTACAGAAAACCAATGGTGGCGTTGCTGTCTGTTTTGACGTGTGTATGTTGGCACACCGAGGAGGGAGAGGTGCGAGCCGATGGAAGTACTGTCTCTTCCAAGGAGATGAACAGATGAGGACATCGCTGTGGAAATAAAGATCGTAGCAAGAGAAAAATTCGAAGCTAATTAAACGCGCAACATATATTTACAAATGAAATAATAATACCGTACGATACAAGACACGCATTCACATGCAATGGAACAAACTAAAGTCGTAATGTAACTGTCACAACGCAAGACTGATTGTATCGATGTCATTTCTCTTCCGACTGTACTCTTGCATATCATTCAAGCTATCTCGTGACCTTTCCTCTCGCCCGCTCTTCCTTATCGCAGTGTTTGATTCGCATTCCTTCCGTCGGCAATCCGTACTTGCGAGACCTATATCACTTGTGAGGTTCAGCCCTGTCTTCGGACAGTTGACTACACTTACTTACTTACTTACTTACTTACTTACTGGCTTTTAACCCTTCGTTACTCGCGTTAAATTCCGTAACGCCAGTACTCACCTGGATTACAATGGTAATCCACATTTGTTTTTGTTTACAGACAAGGTTTAAACATTGCAATTAGATTTAAATGTTAAGAAATATATTGTTTTCAGTTATTACAGTAATGAGAATAGATATGGTACGCATAACGGAACGTATTAAATATAAATATTAATAATGAAATGGATAGTACACAAATTGCATTCAAGTGACATGTTTGCATAATATTTCAACACTGGTCGTGTCTTTGAGTCATAATTTATTGTTGCATCATAGTTATGAGTTAGTTCACTATCATCATAATTATGTAGGTTATCTAGCATTGTTGCTCACTTGATGTTTGAAGGTCATCTGAACTCTTGATCTCTCTTAATCTCTCCCACGGGAAACGCAAGTTCACTACTGCTGACCTTACTTACGTCATATTTGATAACCGAATACCTCACTCAGGGGTGTAGCAATGAAAAATTCAGGGATGTAACAATCATTCTCACTTCACTTGTAATATTTTACAGATGTTTTTGTGTATTGTAAGAAGGATATTGATGCACTTTCATGTTTATGTTTGCATTTCACACTTTACACACGTGAGTCTAATCTACATCTGATTCAATTATCTGAGTAGGCCTATGCATTTCTTCTACACAGTTCAAACAAATTACATCTGAATGAGTAGGACAAATTCTCTTCAAGCACTGGGAACAAGATTGTCTTGTGCTCTTGTTTCTTGTTCTACCACACATGTAGCACCTACCAATACCTTCTGGCCGTGTTCCTTCTTCTTGACCTGTTTGTGGAATGCCTAACAGTTGCTCTCCTCTTCTCTTTATTTCTCTTGGAATTGTCTGTTGGGTGATACGCTCGGAAATTAGTGGCTTCATTAGGTCCAGAGCAAGGGTTTTTAGGAAGTTTTCCGTAGAATTTTTGTTTGTTTGCAGAATAAACAACAAGAGCATTGACACCTGCTATGTTTAGTAAGTCAAAGAAAATAGTCAGAGGCCAGCGGCGTGAATTTCTGCTTACATCATAGGCTGAGCATAACTGGTCCAGGACATCCACAGCACATTTAGTTCTATTATAAAAAGATATTATTTCAGGCTTCTGGCTTAACTCCTGTTTCCTCATCCATTGCCTTATCATAATGCATGGTTGATAATGCTAACACTGTTTTGTTTTTCTTTGGTACATACGAAATAATTGTGCAGTTTTCATTGAATCCAAACAATGTACTGTTAACTTCCTGCCTTGAGTAGTTGTGAAATGAGGAGGGATTTCTCTTTTGTTTTTTCAAGGTTCCTACAAGTGTAATTTTGTCATTTTCTAGAAGATCTAAACACAGAGGTATGCTCGTGAACCAGTTATCGGTGGTCACATTTCTTCCTGTTCCTTTGATGGGATGAACCAGCCTCTTCACCACTGCATGTGCACTGTTACTTTGGTGAAATGGACCATCTGGTTGAATACCAGCATAAATTTCCAAGTTATGAGTGTAATATGTTTTCACATCCACCATAGCAAAAATTTTGATCCCATATTTTGCTGGTTTAGTAGGTATATACACTTTCATGGGACATCGTCCTCTGAATGCAACCAACTGCTCGTCTATAGTTACATATTCGCTTGGAATGTAGCACCTTTGTGAATTCTGAACAAATAACTCGAACACTTCACGTACAGCAGCCAGTTTATCAATTTCTTTCCTTTCCTGCCTGTCATGAATGTTATCAAAGCGTAGACATCGTAACAAAAATTGGAATCTATTGTAGGTCATAGTCAGGTAAATTGACTCTATACCTGTTCCATTTTTATCCCATAGTTCTCTTACGTTCAGTCTTCCCGATTTCAAAGCACCGGCAAGATACAAAATACCTAAGAGTGCTCTAATTTCAACGTCATTTGTTAATTTGCAATCTCTGTCACGTCCGTAATTACGCTTCACTTTTTCAATATAAATATTAGTACACCTTACTATTACATTGATTATTGTCTGATCAATAAAGCAGTCAAAACACTCTGTGTGTGTCCGCGCATTTTGCAGCTCTTTTTAGGGCCCGGTAAATGAATCACTATATTTTGTGCTCTTCTTCTCCCTCGTAGAGATACTGGTTCTTCCTGCCAAATTGTAGTGTTGTCTCTTCCCGTATAGCAGTTTCCATCATTTATAGACATTAGTCTTTCATCACCATCACCATAATCATCATCCTCCTCCTCATTGTCTTGTTCTGAATTAGAATCGTGAACTTCATTCAAAAGATCTTCTTTGTTGCTTTCATCATCACTTTCATTTTCAATGCCAACATCCAGATCTTCATCTAGCCACTTGCAAATATTGCTTGTATTTTCCGTACCCATTGGAGCCAACTACAAAGAGGATGGAACGATATCACACACTTTTTCATAAAGTTCCTGCATTGCATCACTCATAACCATATAAAAACTATTTCACTTACCTGAGCAAGAAACTGACGTCAGTACTCGCGTGGATTACAATGGTAATCCACTCGGAAAAACTGCGTATCACTTGATAAAACTCCGTATAACTTTCCAAAGCGTTGCGACAAATACGTCTAAACACCAGTAATGCCTCACTTAGACTGTGACGAGAAATTGCATTGACGCTCAGCTACGCAGTGCTGCAGGCGGTGACGTAATACAGGATTAAATATCAGTGGATTACTATTGTAATCCACGCGAGTACTGAAGGGTTAAGGAACCCGGAGGTTCATTGCCGCCCTCACATAAGCCCGCCATTGGTCCCTATCCTGAGCAAGATTAATCCAGTCTCTACCATCATATCCCACCTCCCTCAAATTCATTTTCATATTGTCTTCCCGCCTACGTCTCGGCCTCCCCAAAGGTCTTTTTCCCTCCGGCCTCCCAACTAACACTCTATATGCATTTCTGGATTCGCCCATACGTGCTACATGTCCTGCCCATCTCAAACGTCTGGATTTTATGTTCCTAATTATGTCAGGTGAAGAATACAATGCGTGCAGCTCTGCGTTGTGTAACTTTCTCCATTCTCCTGTAGTTGACTGTACAAACAATAATAAAAATGAGGATCGAGAGATTTTCCTCATTCCTTAATAACACATTTTGTCAAATACAATACTGCAGATCCTTTGTTTACAATAATTTCTGAACAAGGCGTCGAAATAGTACTAAGTGACATTTTAAATAAGTGTACTTTCTTCTTTCAGTGGAAGAATGAAAATGATGATATAAAATCAAAATTAAATTTATATTTTATTCTACTGGATTAAGCTATGGTCCGTCCCAGGATTCTGTAAAATAGAAAGACGAAACAAGACCTCTGCGAAAGTGTTATAGGGTAGGGCTAGGACCAATGGTCGCTCTGGGAGGGCGGGGGGGAGGTGTTGGTTGAATGAAGCTAGCAATCGCTTGCAGGGATTGGATCATTTCTAACTGAACTCTAGTCTACATTCTACCACGAGTGTCTTACCCCTCAGCGGCCTCGTGCTGATGCTTCCCGCAATGCACTCCGGCACAGATAGACCCCGCCCCCATATGCGTGAAGTTATTCCATAGATCCTGGTACGGACCACGGTAAGGAAGATATTTGCGTAAAATTTATAAGAAAACTGGCACTTTCAATGCAACTTTTATTGCATTTATTTCACAACCGGTTTTTCATTCATTATCTAAATGTAATTTTCAAACTGCAGAAGTAAAGAACAGGATTTGAACAGTTTTTTTTCACTCTACCTTAGTCAGCATCTGAATGATTATTAGTAGGGCTAGGATTTTGATGAACTATAAATCATGAAAAAATGTCCTAAAAACAATGCATTTATGACCTAAAAATCTTACAATAATGCCCTTAAAAATGCTATAAAAATTGATCTTACAAAATTGGCTTAGTAGGAAAAGAAGTTTTGTACTACTTAATATTTAGACTAGTAATTAAATTCTAGTACCAACATTTAAGTTTATTTAATTTTACATAATTTTTTCTAAGTAGTACACTTTAATTACGTAATTATTTTACCTGATGTAGTTTCCATGTAGTCCACCACAAGGCCACTCTTATACGGAATTAGCAGGTATAGAGGAGTCTACATTGAAGGAGTGATTGGACTGAACCATTCATTACATGGGGTGTACTACGTTAAGGGGGCTCATACAGTAGCGGTGCTGCAGATTGTAAACCTTTCACAAAATTTTAAATATCTCAGAGTTAATCAGTGGATCTTCCTCATTTTTTGTAAAAAAATAAGTGTTATTTGGGCCTTTCATTTGGAATCAACAAATATAATTATCAAATTAATTTATTACTTTTATTTAAATAATTTAAAGAAAATAATTTGCTGCTACATAAGAGAAAAAACATAGTATCTCCCCAACCAATTGTCAAATTCTACATTTCTTTTTTGTTTCTGACTCCAGAAATGCAGTGTTAGAGGATGGACCACAGTGAAAAAGTTTTTGAACTACATTTTTTTAATTTTGTGACAAGGAAATAATGTCATTTTTATTTTACATTATTTACTTAAAATTTATATATTTAGGCTTATATCTCTACAAATGTGGTACATATCCTCTAGAGTTTAAATGGCTATAAATAACCTGAAATTTGAAAGAATTTGGACAATTAGTTCAAGAGATATCATGTTTTTAGTTTGAAAAATAGCAGCAAATCATTTCCTTTAAATTTTGTAAATCAAAATAATGAACTGTTGTGATAATTATAACTTCATTGATGCCAAATGAGAGGCCCAAATACCACTTATTTGTGTACAAAAAATGAGAAAAATCCACTGAATTACCTCTGAGATATTTGAAATTTTGTGAAAGGTTTACAATCTGCAGCACCGCAACTGTATGAGTCCCCTTAAAATGCCAATATGTGTGTATAAAAACGATTAAAATATTATAAAAAATAAATGGGTATTAATGGACAAAATATGAAGAGAAAATATCAAAGGAAATAAACATTATTTTACGTTAATAAAGTGGATTTATGGCCAAAATTAAATGAAAATGCCTAAAAATGACCGAATAAAACAAAAAATGCTCTTATGAGTTGAAACAGGCAACAAAAATGCAAAAAAATGCCGTAACAAATATGTCTTAAAACACTTAGTTTATCACATAACACATAAACACTAAAACAGCTATGTTTCTGGTTTACTAGAAAAAAAGATGCAATTTCATCAAAATCATAGCCCTAATGATAACACAGCAGCAAACTTTTCTACATTTTTTCCGCACGATTTTAAATGGTCTGCTGTATAAAGTCTCGCAACCGTAATAACAGACATACTGTATATCAATAGGTAAGCTACGAAAAATCAGATAAGAACAGACACCTAAAAACATATTTTGTTTGCAAATATTACATGAAACATTTACAATCGGTTTCGCAAATCACAATCAAATATCTTGACTACTATCAAATGTTCAGCGATTGACAAAGTGCCTATTTTATTTAATCGTCGCTAGCAATCTCTGACATTCGTCAAATCAGTGGTCCAATCACATTATGAGATTTCGGCCTGTCAACTCAATTGACAATAATTATCAACACAGTGATGAAATATTACGAACCTGAGCATCTTCAGTAATATCAGATAAAGTCAATAACACTGTTCTAACTTATTACACTATTTTTTTTTTTTTACATTAGGCCTAATTTTGATGACGTGTTTTGCCTGGAAATTCGGCCGAACTGAAATGTAAAAAAGGAATAGGTTTTTGCTGGATAATGACAAACCTATAACACGATACTGATAGTCGCGGTAAGTCCATGTTTAAAAGCATTACAAACTAAAATATCCTAGCATTTCTGCACAACACCAGTTCAGGGTTTTATTAATATTCTTATTTGTCAAGAAAGTTATTTGTATAGGCATATTATGATTTTCGTAAGTAGCCTATTTCTACATAATTTATTCTCAATTATGTGTCTATACTCTCTAATAAAATTTATATTTAATACCTTCTCATCAAACTTGAAATTAAAATCCCTCTTCGCTCTTCCTTTTGCAATTTTCCTTTATTTTTAGTTGTACCAACATTCAAGCCTTCATTTAGAGTAGTACATTTTTTTATTGGGTTATTTTACGACGCTGTATCAACATCTAGGTTATTTAGCGTCTGAATAATATGATGGTGATAATGCCGGTGAAATGAGTCCGGGGTCCAGCACCGAAAGTTACCCAGCATTTGCTCGTATAGGATTGAGGGAAAACCCCGGAAAAAACCTCAACCAGGTAACTTGCCCCGACCGGGATTCGAACCCGGGCCACCTGGTTTCGCAGCCAGACGCGCTGACCGTTACTCCACAGGTGTGGACTACATTTTTTTTTTTTTTATATATATCACATCAAATTTAAGCATGACTGAAGCATTCAGAACTTTGACAACGTAGGCTATATACTTAAACATAAAAAATGACCGATCTCCTGTAGCCCATCACAATGAAAATTAAACATAACGGTAACATAAACACAGAAGTTTGCGGCTAGGTTACCAAATGGGGTCATTCATAATAATTCACATAAACACTGACATTAACATTGCCTTTAGGCATTAACATGAAAGTTTGCAAACTCCAAACTTTCATGTTTATGCTTATGTGATTTGGAAACAATACACAATCGTAGAGCGCTGAAGTTTACAACAAAATATGGCGAAAAATGACGTCGTTGTTATGTTTCCATGGTTACGAAGGATCTTTGCGGTTATGTTTATGACTAGACTTCGTGGAATTGCCACGGAATCGCAAGGTTTACTGTGCACGCGGTATAGACTGTATGAGAGGGGGGCTTGCAACGGATGGAGTATACCTCTGATGTAAACACTAAGAAGTATACTGCGGTTACAGTAAAACCTGTATCCTGCATTCAAGAAATATAATGTATGATCATTGAAGTAGGAAATGTCTAAACATGTAAATACACAATTATTTTATAGTGAGATATATTAACTCTTAAAATTTAATGTAAGATACTCACACCATCCTTGAATATGTGCATTGCAGTGAAGAGTTACGTACATTTTGAGCGACTGCAAAGTAACCTCCTCCGATGGTCACTTAAACAGTTTTTATATTGGGAAAATGTACGTTCAACATCACACGATGTAATACGTACATATTTGAAGAACGGAAAGTCACTACTTTTTAGTACACCAACTTCAGATGTCTTGTCGTGACCTGATAATACATCATTTATAGTACGAAGTTGTGAATAGGCAGAATTTTTAGCAATAACGTTTCTCAACTTGCATTTCATTTTTTCTGAAATTAGTGAATTGTTATTTTGGATAATAGTTTGTGATACTTTATCCACTATATTAAGGGCTTCTGAGAGTTGTAGTTTAGACGATTCTAACAGGATGATGCTTTTGGACACGACTTTAAAATTAGAATCAATGAACAGAATACCGTATCTTCCAATAGCTGTTCAGAAGGCAATGATTTTACTGCTGCAACAGCGGAACTGTCTGTGCTATCCAGTACATCAATTACCTCCATTATTTTGCCTAATGTTCTGCATAATAATTAACAGCATCCAACTGCGTTCCCCAACGGGTCAAGGCTGGCTGCGGGGGTAAGGGTATTCCAGGGGCAATTGTTTGGAACGGCAACACTCTCATTGTAGTATGTTTGATTGAATTCTTGTCTGCACTGAACAAATGTTAAGCTTTGACTATTCCAACCACAGTAATGCTAAAACAAGTGTTTACATAGGTATACATTAGCTGTAGCTGCTCTATTTGGACCGGTCACAACTCTTAACATGAACTGCTTATAGGCCTACTACGAGACCGTGTGGCAATTCAACGAAGTCTATTTATGACTTTTTTATTTTACGGTAATGTTTACATTTTTAAGTTAATGGTTATGTTATCTTTAATTCTGATTGTGAAAGAGCCCATAGTCTGAGTCCATCTGTTCCACACGACAACACGTAATCTATAAACAGACAAAAAAAAAAACAAGGGGGGGGGGAAAGGAAAATTAGAGCGAAGTCTTGCTTAAGAAAAATTCGTTCACGTGTAAATCCAAGCTCTCACGAAATCATACGAAGTCTTCCGTAAGAAACTTGGTCTATGGCTTGTCGATATTTTTTGTGCATAGGATGATACAACCGTTGTTACTTCAGAAGATACAGTCTTCTAAATGTCTATAGCCTACATAAACTAAAGAATCGTCAGTCTGACATATCATATTAATGCTGATAAACAACTTTGATTATTATCTAAATATCCTATAAAATTAACAAGTGAAAGTTTTATATTATTCAGGTGAAACTTGAACCTTATTTTCTTTAAACTGACCATAAGTCTCCGAGACAAAGTCATTTATAGTGAATACAAGCAATATAGCATTGTTCGAAGATAATAAAATGTTTCTTTCACATTAAGGAAATGACTCAAAGTGAAAGGTTCTCTCAGAGCACGAAACGACATTAGACTAGCCTCTGACATCAGAAGAGAACTGTTTCTGTAAGACGACGCTATTTGTCAAATTCATGTCAGTACTTTCATAAAGAAACATGAGCTCAACGCATTTTATCCCAATGTTCCTTGTAGAAGAACAATTAAATAAGGAATAGCAGTGATACCAGTCTATAGCCGCAAGGCTTCGTGAGAGGTTTCGACGTGATTAGATTCAACCACTTCAATAATTAATTTCAATTGGAACACAATCACCGTTTCGTTACAGGTAATCCGCATGTTGATCCTATCATAATTTCGGTACTAGATTATAATTATCTTAATTAGAATTCTACACTTATTCAATGAGGAAGTCTCAATCATTACTTTCTGTTCTTCATTATGTAAACGCACCAATTTTCGTCACCACTAATAATAATCAGGAACGAACATCGATATTGTTGACGAGAAAGCAAAGAAACACAAATGGCATCACTGATTTGGTCACAATCATTCTGGCCAATTTTCGAGTTGACTGATGTGGTCCAGCGTTTAAACCAGACCTGCAAAGTAGGGGAACTATGACGTCAGCCTCACTCCACTTCTATTGGGGATGTTTGACTTCCGCCCCGAGAATGAATGTTGATGCAGCCGAGCGAAAATTGAACGCCGTGACCGCACAAGTAGAAAAGGTGGGTGGGGTAAGAAAGGGGAGGAAAGCAGTCGCTCTCAAGAGCTACAGTTCTGCAGGCCTGGTTTAAACGATCTTCATCAAAGTCGGATGGTATTCCTGAAAGTTTTCGTGCCATACTTTCCCCGATGGCGTTCTACCCATAAACAGCACAAAAACGGTTCTAGCAGACTCCGATACCCTTACACCCAAAAGGATTATGTCGGAAATGTTAGTTTTTTTCTACGCAGCATGCTGTGACAAACAAATTTGTTACAAAGGTCCTATTGCCATAGCCATCTGAGTCTTGAGACATTTGTTGTATTTTTAATGTTCAATATAATTCAACTGACACTAGAGAAAATGCTGAAAAAATTCTACAGGTTATAGTTAGGCCACAAATGTAGGTATATTATATTATTGTCCTTCGGGTCTCTGCACATATATCTTATAACATAAACATGTATGAAGTATAGCCTACTTACTTCAGGACTCAGGGGGATAGAGAAGAAAAACGCTATGTCTTTACGCATCAACCTTTTACATGGCGATGCATTCGCATTACTTACTAATACTTTGGTTCAAGAATTGTCACGAAGCATATAGGAAGAATTATTATGTAATTATAAATGGAAGTATTAAAATCATCTAATGTCTGATGATAACAGTTTTTAAGTACTATTTTTATCTAAAGAACTGAAAGTTATAAGTGAATGAAATAACAAATACAGCACTTATTTTGCAATAGAGAACCACCAAATAAAATTCTCACATTCAAGACTCTAAAGTAAAGGGAAACACTAGAATAATTGATTAAATGGCGATCTTACTCGTGTTAATTATGTAAGCATGTGCGGCTTACAGCTGTTTCGATGTTACTTGACACCATCTTCAGAGCCTTATGTGTCTTGGAGCCATCTCAACTTCGCTGCCTGTTGTGTGGGTGTGTTCTTGTGATGAAGAGTTGTGTCAAATAGTGTGTGTTCTGACATCGATCTGTGTGTTGAGAATTTGATTAGGATGTGTTTTAGTGTGTCAGTATATTTCATATTGTTCTAGTGTGTTGAGTTTTTGGTTTTTGGGTTGTATGTGTATTGTACAATTATCCTACATATGCCGAACACATAACTAATGCTAACAACACATACAATAACATAAATACAGACATGGAAATCATACACATACAACCCAAAAACCAAAAACTCAACAAAATGAACTATACAGACACACTAAAACACACCCTAATCAAATTCTCAACACACAGATCAATTTCAGAACACACACACTATTTGACACAACTCTTCATCACACGAACGCACCCACACAGCAGGCAGCGAAGTTGAGATGGCGCCAAGACACAGAAGGCTCTGAGGATGGTGTCAAGTAACACCGAAACAGCTGTAAGCCGCACATGCTTACATAATTAACACGAGTAAGATCGTCATTTAATCAATTATTTATATTCTAGTGTTAAAAGTAGTGTACGAAAGATTCAACGTGGAAACACTAGGCTGAAGACTTGTAGCGTATCTATGTGCAATTCTAACACGGACATAATATGGGTGCGAAGTCTAAAAGGGACACAGGATAGAGACTGATTTCAGGGAAAGAGTGCGATATAAATTGACGGAACGCATACAGCATAGTTCTAGCACGTTATACAGAGTCAAACCTAAGTTACCGGCATTCTTACCGAGAAGGACTTAAGGCTTGGTTTCTTTAAAATGATGAGACGATAGTAATTTTAACAGTGCATATTTAATAAATTCAAACACAATTAAATGAGGAATAAAATATATGCAACCGATGTAATAGAGTACAAAAAATATAATTAGCCCGTAAAATGCTGTGTCAACAATATACTTTGAGACTACAAATTCCATAAGAACTCCAGCCTTCAAAGTGGAAGTAGACGCTGTTAGCTCCACGCCTATTTATCCAAGTACCGCAGTTTGATTTATCTCGTTACGTACAGGAAATTACAATCTACTGGAACACAAGTCCCGGGCTCCGAGCCAGAACCACGTGTTTCACCGTCATGTCAGTCTACCGCTCTCATCTCTGAACTGTGTTCAAGCGGTCTGCGATAACATCGATGCAACCAGAATCTTAATGACCGACCGACTGTAGTGTTTACTGTCTTATCTCAAGGCCGAATTTATTACGTAAGAATAAGTATTATGACAGTTGGCCCATCGCTGACAATACGCAACGCTAAAAATAAAGCCAAAGTCATCCACGTGCCTGTTGAAAGATTGTTATAGCCTATATTCAGAAATTTTAGTTCGATGCTGTTTATTGAATCTCAATCCAACGTTCAAACAAGATGGAATAAGTTTTTTATTTGGTTATTTAACGACGCTGTATCAACTAGCTTACTAGGTTATTTAGTGTCGATCAGACTGGTGATAGCGAGATGGTATTTCGCAAGATAAGGCAGAGGATTCGCCTTAGATTACCTGATATTCGCCTTACGGTTGGGGAAATCTCTAAAAACACCCAACCGGGTAATCGGCCTGTGCGGGAATCGAACCCGCACTCGAGCGCAACTCGGATTGGCATGCAATAGTCTTAGCCGAGCTACCCCGGGGGCTAATAAAATATTATTATTATTATTATTATTATTATTATTATTATTATTATTATTATTATTATTATTATTATTACAAACGGGCACATAATTAAGTATTTACATGTAGCCTATACAAATTACGAACATTTCGTAAGAGTTGAAAACGGTTGAAAGCCGTCGTCTTCAAACTAGTCTACAGTAAAGGCTGGTTCACAATAAACCGGGAACGAGAACCAGAATGAAAACGAGAAACAAAGGACGTGAATATGAACATTTTTTTATTTACAATAAACCGAGAACGTAGACGACTATGCATATCGATATGCATGTCAATAACGGTATGTAAAGTCGATATTACGCATTCTGATGTTATTTGTGTATAACTGATCAATGGCGTTCTCGCATGAGTACAAGGCAGCCAACATAAACACAGGTTAACCAACTTCGAAATTTCAACTGAAACATTTCATTAGGTACGCTACTATAAATATGCCCATGCATCTTTATTATCACAACCTATTTTAAGTCTACCATAACGTAAAATAATTAGAGAAGAAACATTTGTAATAGAACAAAAATGAACACAACAGTAGTTATTGAAATGAAGCATGAATATGTAGTGTGTAATACAACCAATACAGTAATAAAATATGATTCACTTACGATCGGTGTTCAAAGATGCAGCTATTGAAAGCCACGTATTCTCCTCCATTTTCTCATCTTTATACGAGGCGCGCCGCTTATCGTAAACGTGAGGATTTTCCTCAACACTCAATATTAGAATCTCATCAAATAAAACTTGCTCCATGATGCACAGCACAGAACAAAATAATGCAAAGGTTATGTCACGGTCTTCTTGCTACAAAATATACGACGACAAAGTAGCTTTTAGATAGCAATAGAATGAATCTAGTGGGTTGTGATCGGAAACGTGAACGCCAAAGTTGAAACTTGGCCAACTCTCCGTTCCCGATCCCGGGCTCCGGCAAGCTTTTCGTCAATTGTGAATGCTCACATTTAAATGTACACATTTTAACAATTTTACCGTTTTCGTTTTCGTTCCGATTCTCGTTCCCGGTTTATTGTGAACCAGCCTTTACTGTCAATGTTCCACGCTGATCTATGAACCCGGCTGTATCTCTACTCTCAGCTGACGCGTGTAATGTTTTACGATCTGGCAACAGACGTTCGACATTGTTTGTCGTTTTGATCTGCCGACGATTGTTGGGTCGCGTTAATTTGCTGCACGATTTTGAATTGCTAATTTGCAGAATACAGTGTAATTATTGCACACTGTACCCCCCGGGTCACTGTCAGTGTCACATCCGTCTCGGAGCCCGACATTGTCCCACATGGCGCATGCTCCCACACAAAGCGTTTCACTGTGACTTCATGCATAGCTCAAAGATATTGCGAAATAGCGTACAAAATTATACTCTGCTCATTTTGTATGCATTAACTATGTCACCTTCTGACGTAATGTTGTACTAAAATGTATTTCTAAAGCAATATATGACCTAATGTAGCATTATTTTCAGTATAAAATAAATGCTCTGATATTCAAAGTAAGAAAACATTAGCAGCAAAGGATACAACGACATCAATAATAATAATAATAATAATAATAATAATAATAATAATAATAATAATAATAATAATAATAATGTAAACAGTTGAAATCGTACGGTCATATGAAAAGAATTACAAACGATAGACTTCCAAAAAGATTGCTTGGATGGTTAACAAAATGAAAGAAAATAAGAGGGAAACCTAGGACGACATGGTTAGAATGAATCATTATCAGAAGCATAGGATAACAAGAGTGAGATAGGAGGATAGGAGTGAATGGAGAGAGAGAAGGAACAGATAATATTGGGCACAGGAAAATACAATAAAAGCATCTGTACTACCTGAATATGTGCAATTATTATTATTATTATTATTATTATTATTATTATTATTATTATTATTAATCTTCTAATATAATAAAACCTTGTTAATCCGGACTAATTAGGGGATAAGTCGACCGATTTAACTAAAGTCCGGATTAACTGAAATAACCTAAAAGAACAGTACGAAATGTATTAAAACTCCGTTTATAGGAACAAAACACGTTTATTATGCTGTATCATCATCATCATCATCATCCTTCACGAATTAGGCCTTTGTAGACCTGTTTCGGCCCCATCTAGCAGTCTTCTTAACGGTCTTCCTGGTCGACGATGTCCTCTAGGTTTATATTGCATCATAATTTTTGGGATTCTTGAATTTTCCATTCTTCTTACATGATCTAGCCAATTGAATTTGTATCTGGTGATTTTTTCTTCTACTGACTCTACTTCTAATTGTTATAAAATTTCTTCATTCCTTTTTCGGTCTAAAAGAGTATATCCTGCTGTTCTCCTGAAAAATTATTATGCTGTATTTAAAGGGAAACCAACATTGAGTGCACACAAACTCTGCGTGACTTAAATTGTGGTTTTCTGTCAACGAAAAGTGGCGTGTATTATGCAAATCTAGCTTTCAAGTGTAGCTCACAATTTAAGTCACACAGAGCTTGTGTGCACTCAGTGTTGGTTGCTTGACGGTTGTCAGCCCACTTTCAAGTCGGTGGATATGAAGGGAGAAATTGAGCCTGGGTGTGGTAGAGTTCCTAGGTAGCTCAGTTGGTAGAGCCTTGGTGCGTTTAGCCAAAGGTCCTGGTTTCAATTCCCGGCCTCGAAACAATTATTCAAATTAGCTTCACAGAGCTATACCTGAAAGCTAGATTTACAGAGGAAATATTTGTTGGTATTTGCTCTACAAAATTCCCCAAAATTAACTGTCCAACGTCTCCCGTTTTCCTGAAATACGCATTCCAATATTCAACTAAAAATGCTAGTTTTCTCGAACCAAATTCACAAAGCCCACAATGATATTACGCTTTTATGTTTAACTCAATGCCATGACTCATCTCTCAAAAGGAGCACACTTAGTCTTCTTCCACCCTGTATATGAAACCTAGAACAGAATCATATTATTGTGATGTACCGAGGTATATATGATATTTCCGTGAAGGAATTCTGGGTTAACATATGATGAAGGATGGGTGAAGCGGAGAAAAATTCTCTCCGGCACTGGGACCCGAACTCGGGTTTTCAGCTAAGGGAAACTAAGATATGGAGCTTAAGCTGAGAGGATTCAATCTGGCATCGGAACTGGAATCCGGTGTGGCTTAGTGGAGAAGGCGTCAGCACGTAGAGCTGAAAACCCGGTTCGGGTCCCGGTGCCGGAAAGAATTTTGTGCGATATCGTGCGTATTTGCTTGGTTTCCGCACAAAACCAATCCGCGGAAAGTCTAAAATTCCACATTCAGTATTCCCAACCTAACACACATAACAATTTCCCTCTTCTTACCGCTTAAGTGACATATTGATTTTACTGCTTTAGGCTTTTAACATATTATTTTTAGAGACGTTCAATATAGTAATAATTATAAATTGGAAACTTACCACTGCAATTTCACCTAAATTGCACTGTTAATTATTGTTTTTAAATATTTGCAAACATTAAATAAACTCTACAACTCCACTGAAGTTACTGCATTCGTGATGCAAGTAACATTAAGGAAGCCGTGAAAAAATCAACAAGATTCCAGACTCATCATAGACTGGGGGGAAAAAAAAGACAGACGTATATCACGGCCTGCTGGAGTATAGTAAACACAGAAAGCATTTTAAAGCAACAATGTTGAAGATAGATATTTTTGTTTTGCAAATTTGCCGTCATTGAACAGAAACCAAGATGGAGATTTTATTGCAACTAATTAGAAATTTCTCTTTCAGGTATGTAATAAACGATCTTCGCACAAAATAATGTACGATACACGAGCGGTATGTTTTCTTTCAATTCTCGGAAATTAAAAAAGCTCAACTATGTTTCGCTTTTTCAAACTTTTCCTCGAACATGAAAACTTCAACATACCGCTCTTGTAACTCATATTACTAATTCTCTGCTTCACCCATTCTTCATCATAGAACAGAATCGTTACGTACTTCGATAACGAGAGTTAAAATAGCGTGTCCTTCAGGAGGCACTAAGATATGTCACAAGCCTAGTTTTCGAGCTCCTGCTTTCCTGCCTTTTTCTCAGCAGAAATTACATTTTTATAAATCTTTTTGTTACTTTTAGAGTAGCAGTTTCGATAACTATAGAGGGAAATGAGATACATAAATTACAAATTATTTTTTAAGATTTCACCTTCAAATTAGCAGCTTTCAAATCATGAATAGTCTGATACTCTCACATTGAGGTGAATTATTGCTGACAGCCTCCAATTGAACTACATGGAAATTACGTGCGTAATTATGATATCCTGTTCGGTATGAAGTAAAGCGTAATTACACCCAAAGTCGACCTTAACCACCATTTCCGATCGCAAATTGCAAGTATGTAATCAGCAACTAACACCCAGAGCGCTGTGTTGTGACATCCATGCCATTCCCAAGTACAGAGTGTAGAATGTTGTAGCACGCTGGTTCCTTTAAGGGTTCTCTTTAAAGGTACAGAGAATATAATTCCAGCATATCAAGTGACATTAATTTACGATGAACAAATGGCTGTAGAGCAGATTTCTGCAGGCAACATAATCTTCTTTTGTCACTCTCATTTCACCGTTCCTCCATGACTGCTATCTCACCAAATCGTCCTGACTAACTTTCGCAGTTCTTCCGATTCTGAACACATCCTGCAAAGTCCTCTTTATCCTTTATAATATACAAAAATAAATATAACCAGGGGATGAATTTTAGCATATTTGCATGTCTTATTCCTTAATTGCAAATCATTATACAGGGTTAGTTAAAAGTCCCGCACCACCTAAATAACTTTTGAAGCATGTGGTTCAGTGACATGAAACTTGGTATGTGAGGATAACCATATGCTAAGAACTCAATAATGGTATTACAGAGTTTTTTCTACTTCCGGTTTAACCGGAAGTAACTCCAAATTTCTCATTTTAAATGGAACACGCAATATATATTCTTTATTTTCGAATAAAGCTCATTAAGAGCTTTTCAAAAAGTACCCACACTTGATACTTCTGTACAAATTCAGTGTTGCTAAATAAATATGGAAGTGGTGCAAGATATTCCTAAAGCCTGGTTAAATCATTCCTTAAATGGTGTCTATGATCGAGTAACATATTGTAAAGCAGCTGAGGGCTACCAATTTGAACACATAATTTAGAAGGTAAGCTAGCTTTGTTTTGTTTTTGTTAAGGAAGGAGTATTTTATTATTTTAATATTCGATACACTTTTCTGTTTTCTTGACTTAGCAACACTGAATTTGTACAGAAGTATCGAGTGTGGGTACTTTTTGAAAAGCTCTTAATGAGCCCTATTCAAAAATAAAATAATATATTGGATGTTCCATTTAAAATAAGAGAGTTGGAGTCACTTCCGGTTAAACCGGAAGTATAAAAAACTCGGTAATGCCATTATTGAGTTCTTAATATATGGTTATTCTCACATACCAAGTTTCATGTCACTGAACCGTATGCTTCAAAAGTTATTTAGGTGGTGCGGGACTTTTAACTAACCCTGTATAGGGTGCGGCAGTGGGATATGACGACTTTTATAGCCCTGTTGTGGGATACTCAGGACGAATTAAAAGAAAACACATATACTGGAAGTAATCTAGTACAATGCAATTTATTAATGTCTGATTACTTTTTAAAAACTACATTTCGTAAGTAGCCTCCACGGCAACGAATACATTCCTGCAATCTGCTATGAAATTTCTGCATAACTCGCACCAACAAAACAGATTTGATGGCATTAATTTCGTTCCTTATGTTTTATTTCAGCTGGATTATGGTGCGAGGCTTGTTGCGATACACACTACTTTTGAGATAACCTCATAAGAAGTAATCAGCTGCAGTCAAGTCAGGAGATCTTGGTGGCCAAGCCAATGTCTCCAAATCGTGAAATTATTCGTCATGGAAACATGTTTCACAGACAGTTCTTTGAACCATGAGCTATAAAACTGAAGCTGAGCAATTTGCACAAAACTTATCCGTTCCAACACGATTGTCTGTCAAAATGCTGTACAACATTGGGCATTCTCTATTATCATCAGCTACGGTCTTAGGAAAATTAATTTTGCTTCCATCGAAGATAAAGTTAATCAAATGTAACTAAGACGATGATGGTGATGGTGATGGTGATGGTGATGATGATGATGATGATGATGATGATGATGATGATGGTCTGTCTCATCTTTGTAACGTCCTCATACTTGTTTGGAACTTAACTATCTAAACTTATGAATTCTCGCCAGGATTGTTTCTACTACAAGAACCTACTAGAGACAAAAATAATGTGGATCAAGATTTTATAATATGTTTTAAGTTAAATGCTAGCCACAAGACAGATTTTTTTAATATGCTTGGTGTTTTTTTCTGCTATCATATCATCATCTCACTCATGGTCGTCTATAGTTCCCGTGCTCAGTGGAAATGCAGTTTCCAAACGAATTCAAACTAAAAAGAATCATTTTTAACTTCTGTAAATACTGTGACATTTCTGGTAGGAAGTGACAGAATTTCTCCGAACCTTTAATTTAGACTTCTTCCATAATTTTTATTCCATTATTCTTATACAAATCTAATCATCTCGTCGTCTTTAATAAGCTTAAATCTAATTAGGGAAACAGTAACTGTCTTTACTGTGACGAAATCAGTTGCGTGTGGAAATGTATTCAGTTGGGAGTTTCCACAGCTTATGTAACATGGAGAACAAATTGCTTCAAGTCTTCCAAAAATTCGTTACTGCAAATTATAGCCAACGTCAAGTTGAGAGATTTGAACTGAAATATCTATTATTCGAGGAGTAGTAAGTAAAATTAAATATTGTGTAACACCAATTACGGAGGACAGTTGGGATTGTTAGCAACAAAGCTGATTGCGTATTCTAATTGCCTTTAGGTACTGTTTACTATGACCTTCCTCGAGTTTTATTAACTTCGAAAGTTTAATTCCAATTGTGAGGCAAGAGAATCTTTAAGACGGAATTTATTATCATTAGACCTCGGACTTTTAGGACCTAAAAATCTTAAATTAGGTACCTAAAATAGGTTCTATCACAAATCAAAATAGGTTCTAAAATTACAAAAATAGGTGAACAAGAAATGACATTATTTCATTTCCCATTACAAATTAGCCGAAACATGTGACATTATTTCATTGTACATGTCCATAATTAGAGCCAGAGTAAACAACTAACATCTTTTCTTTCCAAGTTTTCCATTGAGAAACTGCATCGCTTCTCAGATAACACCATCTTATATGCCGAAAATGAGCGTTCCACATCAACTGATGACACCAGAGCATATTTAAATGTTGGTATTAGATGCAAGGGAACAGCACATTCATGTTCAGGTGTTTTGCCAGCCAAGATGTCAGAAACTGTGCGGAGAACTGTCAGTCCTGGGTTTTTTTGAAGCACTGATTTGAGTTTTTCAGAAACTTTTTCACCAACATAACCAGGAACCAAGTTGATTTTTTCTGTTACCTCTTCTATCAATCCCAGTTGCGTGTAGACCGGTTTGCCTGAAGACTCTAGACTTAGAGCATTAATAATGGGGACCAGAAATACATGATATGATTTGATGAATGCAATATCCCGGGCAATTGTTGGGTTTTGCAGAAGTTTTTTTAGCTGAAGTAATGCTCACTGCATCCTCCCCCAGTTTCAAAACAAAGTTCTTAATGTCCTCCAAATGCTTGCTGTAATATTCCACGGCCTGTAACCATGTTCCCCATTGGGTAAGAATAGGTTCTGGTGGAAGCGGCACATTGGGAAGTTGCTCTCAAAATAATTGAATCCTCGTAGGTGTTTTAATAAAAACCTTTTTAATTGTGGAAACCAGCTTATTCACTTGTGGATATTCAAGCCGTATCGTCTCAGCTACGCAATTCATGGGATGGGCAAGACAAGTAATATGGAGAAACGCAGGGTAAAATACTTTAAGTAATTTAACGGCAGCAATCATGTACGGGGCTACATCAGTGTAGATTACTAGCTGCGATTGTTGTCAAGGCACGACTGGGATACAGAATTACACAGCGTTTCCATATTACCAACTGTAGAAATTGGAAAATGTAAAATTAGGTAAAAATAGTTTCTGATGTGAAATTAGGTATTTTTAGGTTGTACAGGACCACCATTTTCGAACATATATTTCCATAATTCGTATATATACAACTTCTCTTTTGTATATACAGACGTGGACAAATTATTAGCAAAATTGAAGATTTTTATTATATATTTTTACAAAATATGATTTTTCAATTTGGACTACAGTTGACATTTTTGTGTATTTCCAAATAATTAGCCAAATTGAAGATTCGTATTGTATATTTTTCAAAATTTAACTCCTCAATTTGGACTACATTGGATATTTTTGCATATTGACAAATTATTAGCAAAACTGAAAGTTTTTATTGTATATTTTTACAAAATTCGATTCTTCAATTTGGACTACAGTTGACATTTTGGATATTTCCAAATTATTAGCAAAACTGAAGAATTTTGTTTTATATTTTTACAAAATTTGACTCTTCAATCCAGTTGAAATTTTTTCTAATTTACAAATTATTAGCAAAATTGAAGATTTTTATTATATATTTTTACAAAACTTGACTCTTCAATTTAAACTACAGTTGATATTTTTGCACATTTCTGTCTACTGTAATGATGGAAATATGCAAAATTGTCAACTGTAGTTTAAATTGAAAAGTCAAATTTTGTAAACAGAATTATCATAAAAATCGTCAATTTTGTTAATAATTTGTCCACGTCTGTATATCATGAGGAACAAAATAGGTTTTTACCTAAAATCCGAGGTCTAATTATCATCTATGTTAATGTGTTAAGCGAATATGATGACTATTAAGAGGAATTTTCATATCGCTTCTACTTTTGCCAGTAGCAACCATCGAGGGTCAACAAGCTAGACGACAAAAACAAGGCAAAGTACAAACGCCCAATTCCTTTGGTCGATGATATTACACCTTCACTTCCCCACCAAGAATCGAATAATGTGTCCGCTGGATTTGTGAGCGGACGTGGGCCACACCGAGACAAATTGCACTACTTATTAAATAAATAACAGTCTATTGTATACCAACTAATAAATTAGTCTTTCACATCTTGGGGCAGCAAAGAGAGACAATGCGCTGACCTTCATCGATAGACAATTTGTGGATATTGTTCACGGAGAGCTAATGATGGCAAAATTGCAGGATGATTATAACTATCTTCCGTTATGCAAAGATCACAGTAATAGTGACATGTAAATTGCACGTGCAAACGGCTATTTCACAGAAACTACAGCCTCACAAGCAAACATTCTCATTGGGGCAGATAAGAAAGTTAATTTTTTACTTCCACCGTGTTAATAGTGTCAAAACGAGTGCATGTACAAATTCTGACCACTAGAGCACAATTACGAGAGCTGTAAACAGTAAGTTTCCCTGGGGCCGTTTACAGAAATAAAACACAATTTCATTGGAAAAATTTATTGGAGCAGATAAAATAAATGTTGAGCTATTTTTCAACATATTCCCCACTGGAACTGAGACATTTGTCATGCTATGGGATAGACAGAGAGGTGTAGACGGCTGCCACACTGGTTCAAATCCCATACTTCTACGACTATAAACCCGAGTCACACGGGGATAGTTTACAGGAGTCAAGTGCTTGAAGCCTCTAAACTTGATGCTATATTTGTGACCACACGGAGATATTAAACTTGAAACCATGCTTGAAAAAAAGCGTGCTCTGAATGTTGTATTCGTAGTGGTGTTTGAATTCTTGTATTCTGTTATAGTTAATAAAAATCAATAGTGAACTCGCATTTTTAGTTTGGTGAAACTGAAGATGCCACCAGCACATATTAAAGCATGTGTGCAGCTAATTGGAGCCTTGTTATTGTATGAATTACAAAATATTCTTGAAAAAAAGGAAAAGAGAACATGGATTAAGAAATGGATTCGTAGAAGAATTATGCACGGTGCATCTAATATCTTGTTGAAAGAATTAGCTGAAGAAGGTCCTGCAGAATACAGGAAACATCTCAGAATGAGTCCTGTTTTAAGGGTTTTTAACTTTTTTCGAATCACTTCTACGTCTATGTTTTCGAAACCTTGTTCCATGAGTTCACTGACTAGTTTCTGGATTAATAATTCCCGAGGTATTCTTTGCCACGTATATTCCATAGAAGTTCATACTTCTCATACACTTCCAAAAACTTTATGATATCGTTGGAATTCCACTTAGGGGCGCTCATTATTAATAATTATTAATTTACTTGGACAATAGACCTAAAACTACAAACTGTCTACTTGCCAAGTTGCTACAAGTTCGCATTCACATGCGGGAAGTGGTGGAGAAAAGTTGGTCACGTGACGGGAAAGTGGACACAAAAGTTGACGGGTCGTCAACTCAAATTCTGCTTGACCGCCAAGTCACAACTTGACTGTCTCGACCAAATCACACGGGGAAAGTTGAAGGAAAGTCGACTTGCTCCAAGCACTTGACTCCTGTAAACTATCCCCGTGTGAATTAGCCTATGGGCGACAGACTTCTAGGACACAAGGGTACAAAATTGATCCCACGGTATGACAGATGTCTCAATTCCGGCGGGGAACAGGTTGAGAAATAGCTCAACAATTGCTGTATCTGTTCCAATAACTCTTTCCATGAAACTGTGTTTTCTCTCTGTAAACGACCCCAGGGAAACTCATTTTTAAGGTCCTCATAACTGCGCTCGAGTGGCCAAAACTTGCATAAGCATTTGTTTTCACATTATTAATATGGTGGAAGAAAAACACTTTATCTGTTCCCATGAAAATGTTTGCTTGTC
>JAJSOF020000005.1:12743234-12756574 GCA_025594305.2 Periplaneta americana
CCACTATTGGTAAAGTTTTTCCCCAAAAAACCAAAAGTGCAGTACCCCCACCCTTTTTACAAATAGTTTCGAATGAAACCGGGGCAATTTGATTACACCTTGCTCAGATACTGTGCATGATAGAGAAAAATGGTTTATGGAAAAAGAATGGGACGAATATATCACGAGAATAAAATAAATTAACGATAGAAAAAGAAAAATGCAAAGTTCCAGAAGGTAGACGACCCAAGATCAAAGAAATGGAGGGGTTCATAGTCCCACGAGAGTAAGAAAAACCAGGAATACGGACATAGCAATATCTACGAGAATAATTTTTTTTGGTATTGTATGTTGCTTAAAAAAGAAATTACAAATTAAAAAATAACACAAATCCCCACGGGCGGTGGTAGAAGGTTCCCCATTTTTATAACGGCATTAAAGCAGTAGGGATGTCATCCATCCCCGCCCCCTTTTACCCCAAAGGAAAGGCCCCTGTACTATTTCTGTTAGAGGCAGAAAAAAATTATCTATTTGTTAACCTTAATTAAGTATTATTTAATAAGTTTTTAAAAAAGGCGCCCCGTTAGTCGAACAAGGACGTGGGCCTACCATGCACTTTCCGCGCTGGTAAACCCCGGTTCGAACCCCGGGGGGTCTTAAATTTTGGTGGACGAAGATGATGAGGTAGGTCTACCCCGCCTCCCTACCGCACCATCCATTGTTCCTTAACGTCAAATAAATTATGTAGGGCAATGTTATGTGAATGAAGAACGGGTATTTTTCCAGGGGGGACACTCGGGAATGAGGAAAAAAGGAAGTAAAAAACCATTGAAAAAAAATTTCCGTTATTAATTTTACAATTGAATACTATTTTCCCTTTTATTCTTTTTGAATTTTTTTAGGTTAGGAAAGAATTTTAAGGATTAAATTAATACTACCACAGGCCGGGTGAATACACCTATCCAATAATTAAATAATGAAGAAACCGGGGGGTATGTTTTAGGTTTTCCCTCCCTTTTTGGCTTCTCCTCTGAAAATTCTCCCATAATCCTTTAAACTGAAATGTAAAAAAGGAGCGAGATAATGGCCAACGGCTTCGAGCCCCCAAAACATCTCCTCAGCCCCTAATTCCCTTGCAAAAGCGAACGAAGGTTTTTTGTTGTATTTTCCAGCTATCCAGTCATTCATTCATTCATTCATACGTGGTAGCCTATCTCGAGGACATCAGAACAAACTTTTCATGGCAAAACGTTACAATTTTACTTCCTTGCAGATCGAATACAGATGCTACAAAAAAAGGTTCTATTTGAACAAAAGCACAGTTTTGCGACCTCTCGGCACGGATTATGAAACACACACTTAAAAAAAAAAGACCAGTTCACTAATCCGTCAAAATGGAATGTAAATAAAGACTTCGCCACTTGTAATTTGTCAATTTTCTCGCCATACATTCATGAAAAGTAACAATAGTAATATACGTTACAAGAGCGGTATGTTGACGTTTTCATGTTCGGGGAAAAAGATTGAAAAAGCGAAACTATTTGAGCTTGTTTAATTTCCGAGAACATGAAAACAAACATACCGCTCCTGTATCGTCATTATTTTTGTGCGAAGATCGTTTATTACATACCTGAAAGACGAATTTCTAATTAGTTGCATGAAATCTATCTTGGTTTCTGTTTAATGACGGCAACTTCGGAAAACCAAAATATCTTTCTTCAACATTGTTGCTATAAAATGTTTTCTGTGCTTACTATACTCCAGCAGGCCTGAATACGGCTGTTTTTTTTTTCCCCCCAGTCTATAAATGCGAACTTAAACGGTAAGGTTATGTAATGATTTATTTTTCATTTTAATATTTTAACAATTTTATTTATATAATAATTGCAGTAATAACATCGGCATCTGGAATCTTGTTGATTTTTCACGGCTTCCTTAATGTTACTTGTATCAGGAATGCAATAAGTTTCTGGAGTAGTAGACTTTACTTAATTTTGCAAATATTTAAAAAAAATAATTAACATTGCAATTTAGGTGAAATTGCAGTGGTAAGTTTCAATTTATAATTATTACTATGTTAAACGTCTCTAAAAAAAATATGTTAAAAACCTAAAGCAGTAAAAAGAATGTCGCGCTTAAGCGGTAAGAAGAGGGAAATTGTTGTGTGTGTTACGTTGGGAATACTGAATGTGGTATTTCACACTTACCGCGTATTGGTTCTGTGAGGAAAACAAGCAAATACGCACGATCTCGCACAAAATTGACTTACAGGCAGTGTGATAGCTATTGACGTGGAAGAATGACTAAATATAATTATTTCCCCTTGGGGGGAAAAAAATTTAATTTTTTATTCATTTTTAAAATTTTTTCACGCCATTACTTGAAAAAATTAAGGATTTCGAAAAAAAAAAACCCTCAAATATTTTGGGGGGACAGGGAGCAATTTGAAAAGGAAAACGGGAATTTGTTTGTTTTAGTCCCCCCCCACAATTTTATTTTAGAACAAAATTTCTTCCACCCATACTTCTAACAGGAATTAGCTGTAAAAAAAGTTGCACTTGATTAAAAAATAAAAAAATTTGTTGTAATGTTTTTTTTTTTAAGGAATAATCATTTCAACTGCAGTGAACTGAAACCCCGTCATTTTCCCATCTTCCCGTTACCCCGATTTTTTTAAAGGGGCCCCCCCCATCCTTTACCACAGGCCGTGCAATGTCCTTATTGTTAAAAAAATTAAAAAATTGTACTGTAACAAACAAACACACACACACACACCCCTGATGTTATTTAAGTACCTTGTGTTATCATAACGCTGATTCGGGAAGCAATTATAATTTTTAAAATCAGCTACCTCTGTTTTGTTTAAAAAAACATGTCCCCAGGGTGCATTTTTTTTTTCCCTTGGCCAGGACGTTTTTTCCCCAACAAGGCAGTGCCGAAAATCCATATTTGTGATGGACAACGAGGATAATCTCACGGGATGTTTTTCAGCAGTTGCAAAAATGGTGAGTACTGCATATTGTTTATTTTCACATAAAATAATTGAAAATAATTAAATTTTTTTTCCTTTTTTTTGTCACATATTTTCTCGTTTTTAGCATAAAAAAAAAATTTCCGTTTTTTGCAGGGGAAAAACCCGATCCCTACTCGTGGGTGCCTTCTTGGATCGCTTGTAGGTCTTCGGGCAGTTGACTATGCAACTTGAAGAGATATCTTAAAAATAAAAAAAAATACCTCGTCTTCTAAAACGGATTTGTATTGGGAAAAAAATTGTTGGGGGCAATGTTAGTGAAAACGACAGTAGCATGAATTCGTTAGTCGTAAATCTTTCCAAAAGTCCTGAACAGGGCTGCGGGGGGCTTGCTCAATGGGTGGATGGTGCTCAGAACAGGTTTCCTGTTTTTCATTTCAATGGCAAAATATCCTGGGTTCCCAAAATCGACCCCGTTGGACGACGGTATTTTTTCTCGATAGCGGTATCACATCACGTCAAAAAATTTAAAATCAATATGTCATTGGTTTATGTAGAGCGATTCTGGGGAAAAAAAACCTCTGCTTTCATCAATTTTCTTTTTTTTAAGTGGGAAACATAAATAAAATAGTTCTGAACATTTAAGAATAAAGATTGAAAGGACAATTTAATTTTTATATAAATAGTGGCTGCCCAAAATTCATACTTTGTCACAAAAATGACACCCCTTTGTACAGCTTTTCAAACTATGGTCCGGACCACCTGTGCCCCGGGGTCAGCCCTTGTGGTCCTTCAAAAGGAAGAAGAAAAAATAAAGTTCAAACGAATTGCGTATACACAAGCTGAAAATTCTGAGTTTAAAATGACAATTAAATTGTTTTTCCTTTTTCCCCCAGTACCTACTGAGTTTTATTAATTTATTACCCCACTGCTCCCACTTCCCATTCTACTTCAGAAAAAAAGGGGGTTTTAAAAGCACTATGAAGTGGTGTTTTGCATTTTTCCCTGCACACGTTGATGACATGGGGCTAATACACATATTTCTCAGATGTATTCTCAAAAAATCGAACTAAATTCGTCAAAAAGGTAATTCTTTGACTGTTCTCAATGCCTAAAAAATTTGGGGGTTCGAGAGAAAACTTGGTTTGTGGTCAGTTACGAAAAACAGGGGATATGTCCACCATTTCCACCCCTAAACTTTTTTGAAAATTATTTAGTTATTGTTATACTATTTTCACATTTTGAAACTCTGAGGCCCAAATTAAACTTTTTTTCCAAGTAAAAGGTATGAAAATTTTCATGGGTTGGGATCCCTTTCATTGTGATTTTAAAAAAACAACAAATTTTTATTGAGTGAAAGAGAATAGAATTGAACTGTCGAATGACACCGGATTTAAAAATGAAATTCCAAGGGAAGGTATGGAATTTTTGGCCCTCGTCACAAGTGAAAAGAGAATACAGTGAACTGAAAGGTGCTTTACAGATTACAATTCAGTTTGCTTTAGTTTTGTGTGGGGAAAGGGTTTTCATCACTAACTCCAATAAAAACAAAGTACCGAGACCGACTCAATGTATGTAACGATCTCCGACTTAAGCTTACCCATACATCCAAAATATAACAATTGTATAAAATCGACAGGCTCATCCATCTCATTAATGTGAGTAAAAACATTTATTTATTTTTTTTAGTTAATATGTTAAAGATTATCCCAAAATCAAAAGTCTTGAATTATTAAAAACAAACATGAAATTTTTTTCTAACTACATTAGCTTAATTAGTTAATACAAAATTAATTTAATTGAATTAATAATTTTGTTTTAAAATTTGATACTGGTTTAAAAAATTTCAAAAAATGATAAATTTTCTTTTTAAGGGGAAAAAGAGTAATGTGGTCCGCGGAATGTTCTGACTTAAAAAATGGTCCCCCTTTAAAAAGGGTTTTAGAAACGCGTCTTAGTACGTTTCAAGTAACAATTTGGTTTCTTTATCATGTTACGAATGGTATTTGTTATACCCCAAATTTTTTTGAATTATCATTCCAAATACATACATGAATGAAATACTGTCCATTGTAGGGCCGTATTTGTGGTTTTTTCTTTTTTTCCTTGCTTTTGAACTCCCAATTTTTTTAATACTTTTCCGAATCGTAATCTGGGGTCTTAGCCCAGGCTTTTGTGAATTTTGTAAGTGGCAGTAAACCCTAATTTTCTATATGTAGGTACTGTACATGCACTTTTTATATGCATATAAAATCTTTCCCCCCACAAAAAACTTGAAATGGTTTTTATAATTTTATTTATTTATTTATAACAGTAGCATATTATTTGAAATTAAGAAAAAAACGCAAATGCTCCTAATTAACACATAAATATAAGCCCGTCAGATATTAATAATAATAATAATAATAATAATAATAATAATAATAATTTATTTTAGTAGCAGGTTAAGGCCGTAAGTTATTTACGAATTAAACAACAAAAGACTATGAACTATTAATTAAACACTGAAATACAAACTATGCTTGGCAAAATTAAAGCTAAAATACATAGAATGTTAATATCTTTTTCAAATAATGTTAGTTAATAGAAGAGATTATTATGGAACTAATTTGAAAATGGCTATCAGGATGCATCTCTAAAAGGAAGGAGTAACAATGTAGACAGTGATAGTTTAAGTCAATTATGATTGGGTGAAATGCTAAGAAGGCTATCTTTAAGCTGTTTTTAAAAGTGTTTATTGTCTTGCAGCCTAATACTTTGTGACAGGAAATTCCATTGTCGCAGGTGGATATTGTAAAAGATGATGAATAACAGATGTTCTATGAAGAGGTATACTTGCGTGCCACAGATAAGTGATCTGGTATTTACGTCGTGGTTAGAGTATAGATAGGAGAAACGACGAAAGGTAATTAGGTGTTGAAGTGTGCAGAATTCGAAAGAGTAAAGACAAAGAGTGTAAAGTTCTACGTTCTTTAAGTCGGAGCCACGAAAGACTTGCGGAAGGACGGGTGATATGTGATCATATCGTCGGATGTTGCACACGTATCTGACGCACATATTCTGAACTCGCTGTAACCTGACTGACAGTTCAGAACTAAGGACACTTAACAGAACGTCACAATAATCGAAGTGCGGCATTACTAGGGTTTGTACTAGGGTGAGTTTGCTGCTGGGGCAAGAAGTTTCTTAAGCGACTCAAACAGTGAATGGAGGAACAGGATTTTTTTATCGTTTCTTTAACTTGAAAATTCAAATTTAGATTATTATCGAAAAAGAAGCCAAGATTTTTTACGACAGATGAATAAAGGATTAGCGTGTTGTTAAGGGTAACAACTGAAAGATTACTGTTAGTAAAAGAGTTAACTAAACGCTTATGGCCAATAATTGTAGCTTGAGTCTTACTTGGATTTAAGTGCGAGTTCGAAATTGGCTGCCCAAGTGGAGACAGTGGCTAGGTCACAATTCAACTTGTCAATTGATTCATTGATCGTATTGGGTCTGAAATATATGTAAAGTTGTAGGTCGTCGGCATAGAGGTAATATCGGCAATAGTGTAAGTTTTTTTGATACTAACTTTGATATTAACTTGAGTAAAAGAAAAAAGAGACCAATGACATAATCGTGGTGGTGGTGGTGGTGGTGGTGGTGGTGGTGGTGGTGGTGGTGGTGGTGGTGGTGGTGGTGGTGACATAGACATTAGTGGAGGTATATTACGGAGTATTTTTTACTGATGAACATACATACAGATTCCTAACCAACACAAGACATTCACAAGTATCTGAACTCCTCAGTCATGCAATTAAGGACACGCGAGGTTTAACACAACACAGAGAAATACCAGGCAGTCCCTACGGAAGGAAGATAAATCACCTGTTCCCATTTAGCTACAGCAGCTGTCTTTCATATTTTACACTGCACCTAATGTAGACATTATGTTTCATTTTCCGTGTTCACGGTCTGTACTTGAGCTTGTCTGACGCCCACACACACCGCAAACCTGGAAATGTAGTGCTGGTGATGAAGGATAGATGGCAACTCTACCGCTGGATGAAAAATGAGATTCAAGGGGATAGATTAGGCCCACCCAGATCGCACCCGATGTGAATGCGGAACAGTAACGCAAGCGAACATCTTTATCAAGTGAAGTGGATCACTTACAAGAACTTTCCTTTCACGGCTTCATACAATAGTCTACAAGAATTGAATTATGCAACCACTGCAGTTGAGGGTGGATGCGAATCCCGACTACGACACTGAGCTCCACCCGTTGTCAGGTATTCTGAGCTATTTACAAATCTTTACTCGCATTTCTTTTAAACTACAGACGATGAATTTTATTAAATTTGATACGGCTACCATGGAAAAATTACAGAATGGCAGTGACTGTAGAGACCGCTGTATTACACCTACAAAACGCAAAAAATTATGAAAAATTAGAATTTTAAAAATATAACTATTTTAATAGAGAATTTCCTCCCCTTTAATTTGATATAATAATTTTCGATTTATGCCTTATGGTTTTCCAGATAAGTCCCATTTTCCAAAATTCTGCGTCATCAGGCACGGTCACTTCTACGAAGATCACTCCAAAAGCAATGCACAACATTTTTTTTTACATTTTTTTATTATAAACCTTTGCAGTTTATGGAGGTCATAGATACATCCTTCCCCCTTGTATTCAAATTTAATTTAAGTCGTTCCCGTGGTGGCGCCAGAGAGTAGCTCAGACGTGTTGGTTCAGACTTTTATCTTGCAGGTATACAGGCCCTCATTCCAAGGTGGCATAAGGCAGTTGAAAGGTGCAGGGTTATGTGGAAAAGTGACGTATTGTTTCTGAAGGATGTATCTACATTCTATGAAAATAGCATAGCTGTAAGATGAAAATGTAATTTTAAATAAATATTGTGGATTACTTTTGGAGTGATCCTCGTAGCTGTCAATCCTCGTCCAGTATTGCTTGTAAAATAAACTTCTTTCTAGTCCCGAAATAGATGCATAGATATCAGGGCATGATCATTAGAGTGAAAACACGTTTTTACATAGTGAAGTAATTTATTATCTTTTACTGTTAGTCATAAAACTGCAAATTTGTGTGTCAATGATGTTGTACGTCATTTTAATAAGAGTCAAAGTAGAAATTACAATTCTGAGGAGGATGGGCATAAACCCTGGGACAAACACCATCGCAGATTTGTTGCATCAATGGAAAATAAGGACAAAAATGCCAAAAAAACATTCAACACTTGAAGTTAAAACAAGGAGGAGGTATTTGAGAGGCAGAAAGAAGCTGAAACTGGACCGACATGAAGCTGCTTAAGGGGTGACATATGATGATGCAGTCTTCTAGGCTCTGAAAGTTTGTGGTTCATTTCCTGCAAATAGTAATTTTAGAATATTTAATTCTTTTAAACATGGTATCTCAGCCAAATATGGTGATACCAAGAAGATATTAGTGTCATTTTGAAGCTTGAAATGTCCCTAGTGTCTGACAATGAGTAAAATAACATTAATATAGTTCATAATTATCTATGGATTTTTTTACATGATTTATGCAACATAAAATATTAGTATAAGTTACATATATGGTAATATTTAATTAATGTAAATGAAAATAAAAAATAGCTCTATGTCAGGCACTAAAGAATAGTTTTAGCTATAAAACAGTGAAGAAACTGTGGCTCTATCTTAAAAACTACATGAGCTATCATGTTTCAAGTTGTATGTCAAAATTATGAACAAAATAATTTTTATAAACAATTTAGACATATTTCAAGGGATCTGTTCACTTCATCTTCTTTCTGGTACCATTCTCAATTGTATAAAAATTTACAGAGCAAAATTATGCAAAAACAAAATTTTTGTATGTAAAGGTGTACATATACCTTAAAAAAATGTTCCACCACAATTCTTACAGAATCTGCCTGGTAATGAACCTCGATTACATTTACTATGAAGGAGTCGGCGGACTATATTGGACTTCTATCTATCCTTCGTTATGCTATGGTTTGTCTACGACGATCTTCCCCGATTGCCGTTTTAATCCAAGCAATAATTATCCCTGGCATCTTTTTCTGTTAAAAGCTGAGAAAAACCCCAGAGCCAAAGTGCCGCCAAAAGGATTTGATCAATGTGAAAAACCCATGATTCTATCGGGAATCGAAACTGCGTCCTTTCGGCTTCCAGCGTAACTCCACAGTCTAGTATATACAGTTGCGAAGCTCAATACGTAGTAAATATGCAAACATTAGATAGTTCTCACCACTAGGATCGCTAATATCGCCTCATTACAGGCAATGCAAAATAGTACCGTCACAGTCTATTGTTTCTAGCACCCTCAAAACTCAAGCTTCGTGACTGTATATAGTAGACTGTGGTAACTCCTTTAATTAACAAACGAAGCTTCCGTGCGCCTACGTTATTGTTATTGACGTTTTAGTTCGTTATTTAACGACGCTGTATCAACTAGTGAGATATTTAGCGTCGATGGGATATTGGTGATAGCGAGACGGTATTTTGCGAGATGAGGCCGAGAATTCGCTATAGATTACTGATATTCGCCTTACTTACGGTTGGGAAAAACGTCGGAAGAAAAAACGTGGTAATCAGTCAAAGTGGAAATCGAACCCACGCCCGAGGAAACTCTGGATCAGCAGGCAAGCGCCACTGCCGACTGAGCTACGCACAATAAATCACAATAAAAAACGAAATTATTTGCACTGACTACTTGCCTTATGAGTCTCTATACATTACAACGAGAGTGACTTAACATTTTAATGCCCACGTGCATCAATGTCAGTTAGTGTAACCACCGGTTAAATTGTCACCTAATCCCTGGTTAAAGCATTTTTTACAGTGGATCGACCTCGGTTACGACTTAAATACACAGTAATCTCTAAGGGTGCTATGCATAGACATTTCGCTAGCCCGCGCTACGAGGCGTGCTAAACTAGCCCCGGCTGTCGACTGATTACTTGTACAGGATTCATATCATATCATATCGGTAACACTGGTTTATGAATACGAAAAACGTTAGTTCGCTGATCATCCACCGGAAGCCCGCGCTAAGAATGTCTATGAATATGGTCCTAACAGGCCATATTCGAGCGTTAAAGGAGATAAGCGGTGATTAGTAGAGCAAGTAAAGCAAAATGGCGTCTGAGCACAGATGTTTGTTTTGAAGACGGTTATTATTGTACAGTACTTGAATTACTTGAATGGAGCGTGAGCGTGAAGGTTCTTTTAGTGGAAAGAAGAATTCTTACGAGGAATTAGGTGACAGAAAATTTCAGGAGGGATTTAGTTTATCAAAATCTACAAATGGATCACTTGAAATAACACAAAAACGGCCATATTTCTCCTATGGATCGGCTGCTTATGTTACGATTCTATGCAACTGTTATTTTCTGTATTTTAAGAGGGAATACTCGAATATCTCTTTTCTATGTCACTGGCTGAACAAAGAGAGGTTATGGATGGATTTTATTTTTTTAGTAGGTTATTTTACGACGCTTTATCAACAGCTTAGGTTATTTAGCGTCTGAATGAGATGAAGGTGATAATTCCGGTGAAATGAGTCCGGGGTCCAGCACCGAAAGTTACCCAGCATTTGCTCATATTAAGTTGAGGGAAAACCTCGGAAAAACCTTAACCAGGTAACTTGCCCCGACCGGGAATCGAACCCGGGCCACCTGGTTTCGCGGCCAGACTCGCTAACCGTTACTCCACAGGTGTGGACGTTATGGATGGATCTTAGGATAATGAACAGTTCCCTGGTGTAAATGGGGTCCTGGATCGTACACATTCCTACTCATCTTTGCATCCTTTTCCTTTATGGATATTACTTCTTTTTTATATAATATATTTACATCTAGTAAGTAAGTCTATCAATACTTCAACCTCACATTGGGATATAATCATTTTTGCATCCAATTTTCCATTTTGTACGATTTTAACCTAACAGCACTGAAAAGCAAAGAAATGCAACTCGTAAATATAACAGTACCGAAAGGCAAAAAATGCAACGCGAAAATGTAGGACACGTTCATTTCGATGTAGAACGGAGTGAGCGTAGTCGTTTTTAGACGTTGACTATTATCTTTGCAGCGGTATGGATGCTTTCCTTTAGTCATTTGTAGAAACAGTGTACCATCATACACTTTACTCTGGTTAAATGAGGTGTCAGCTAGCCATGTTTAAGTAATCGGTGATTGTGAATGGTGCACAGAAATTACATTTTAACCACGGTTACTGTTTAATTGTCATTTCGTAATCTATGATTACTGCGTTTTTAACCGATGTTGATGCACTTTGCCATAAGTGTTTGAAAAGAAAAAATTTATACTTCTTTCTGATAAAAACACGTTTTCTTCTTTCCTAATGAACTGCTCGCTATCAAATTCTCCCATTTGAGCACTCATTTCCAACCGTCTAGCTTTGACCTCATTAGAAGCAACACTGAGGAAACAAAACAATGTAGAAACGGCTACCAATATTTTACCAACAACAGTGCTGTTCTCTGGCAAGAAAAAAAGGAACACTATATAGATCAATATGAATAAAATGTGTGTGACATGTCTTTATAGGCCTACATAGAAGCATTTGAAATGTGGATATGGAAAAGAATGGAACGTGTGAAGTGGACAGACAGAACAAGAAATGAAGCTGTGTTGGAAAGAGTGGGTGAAGAAAGAATGATGCTGAAACTCAGGAAGAAAAAGGATGAGGGTCACTGGCTGAGAAGAAACTGCCTACTGAAGGATGCACTAGAAGGAATGGTGAACGGCAGAAGAGTTCCGGGTAGAAGAAAATATCAGATAATAGACGATATTAAGATATATGGATCATATGAGGAAACAAAGAGGAAGACAGAAAATAGGAAAGACTGGAGAAAGCTGGGTTTGCAGTGAAAAGACCTGTCCTTGGGCAGAACACTAAACGATAGCGAACGATAGATTTTTATCTTGTGGTAGTATAGAAATGGTTGCTGGAATTTTACTTGAAGCGTCTTTATAGTAAAAACAAAGTTCTCTCAAGTGTCGTAAATCTAAAACACGGACATTTCTGCTTTACTTCCTTTATTAGTACGAGTGTCATACTTCAGGATTTTGCTCGTCCCTGGTAGTCACCGACAGTTGAACTCGCGAACATCATAATCAGTGGCAAGCATTGTAACCACACGTCACTGCAAACGACTTCATTGGTTCGGTATGACGTAATGGTAGGCGGAGCGGAGAGACTTTGGAAGGGGAAGTGACTATTCTAAACAGATATCACTTCGTCAAACTAGGGCACATATTTACATAAAATGCTCACAGGCCTATGGTCTCATCGCTAGATATGAAACAAGTTTCCAACACAAAGTTACATCACCTGCCTAAATAGCGGACAGTGGCCTGACAACGTACTTATTTCGTAAGAAACACGGAAATATGGAAGGTTACCAAGATAATTGTTTTGTATTTGAGAGATAACGATTCTACTAATGAGAGTTATTCAATTAACACGTGTGTATGTAGTGCAACATTGCCAAAACTGTAACTTTTTAACCCAGCGTTTCTCAAACTTTTTTCAAGTGGGGACCACTTTTTTAAGTCAGAACAGTTCCGCACCACCTTACTCTTGTTCCCTTCGATAGCAAATTTATCATTCTTGTAGCATATTTTATTACCAGTATACTTATATTTTAAAATAGAATTAATTATTTATAATACTTTTGTAATTACCCTGCATTTTTGTAGCCAATCACAAGTAACTTACAACAAATTCTGTGCATTGTTGATTCGTCGCTTGCCTGCAGTGTTCCCAAGTCAGCGGTTTTGTAGCTAAATCTGGTGTTTTCAGGACTATGGTCAGTTACAGAATTTTACCGTCAGCGGCTAGCTATTTATTTGGCGTTTTTGAAGATTCCGGCAAAGGCAGACGATATTTTTAAGTTTTTTTCTGTGAAGATGTTATAATTGTTTCTATATGTACTTGCTGACAACACTAATGATGTAGGCATTATTTTTGTAAACGAATTGATATGTTTAATCATGAAGAGAGATAATGAACTGAATTATTATTTTCATTTATGATAACTTATATTATAATTCATTCATTTATTCATAGTGTTCTGCCCATGGACAGGTCTTTCACTACAAACCCAGCATTCTCCAGTTTTTCCTACTTTCTGGCTTCTTTGTCTCCTCATATGATCCATATATCTTAATGTCGTCTTATATTATATACACCGTGTTCCGCTTTATAAGTATAACAAAAGAAATAGCTATAACTTCTGAATTAATACAAGTATATATTGAAACCAACTGCTACAAAGAATGAAAACTGGGAATTTTTGTTACCTTATGTTCCATAAACCTCAACATGGCTTCCATTGGTGGCACGGGAAATA
>JAJSOF020000005.1:12756674-12889174 GCA_025594305.2 Periplaneta americana
ATAATTCCTCTAATAGACTCCAGATACGGACGACGCGCTAACCGTTACTCCACATTTGTGGACAAACATAATTTACAAAGTATTTAATGGCTTATCAATGGCTTTTAAATAATGGGTTAAACTTTAATACAAAAAAATGCTGTTATATGACTTATACAAGGACGACATCTTATTTAAGAGGTAATTATACATTGAACGGTGAACCATTACAACGGATTTATTGTGTAAAAGATCTCGGCGTAACTATTAATTATAATTTGACTATTCATAATCACATATTTAATATAACAAATAATGCTTTCAAAAATCTGGGTTTTATTATTAGAAATTCAAAAACTTTACAGAACACTTCGACTTTGACACTTCTTTTTAATTGTCATGTTCGCGCTAAATTGGAATATGCCTCTGTAATTTGGTCACCCACTTGCAAATCACATCGTAATCAAATTGAAAAAATTCAAAACGATTCTCTAGATATCTGTATTTTAGAAGATATCATTGTTCAGCCCTCCATAACAAAATTTCGTACAACAATCTACTTGCTGAATTTAATTTAATGTCTCTTGCCAGTCGTAGATTACTTGGCGAGCAACTTTTATTGTATAAAATATTCAACGGTCTACTGGATAACAGCGAAATATTATCACAAATCCAGAGTAACGCTAGAACATCACATTTAAGAAATCGTCAATTGTTATATTATAAAAAACCAAACACTTCAGCACATAAAAATTCACCAGTGTTAAAAATTTGTTCAAATTTCAATGAAATATGTAAAACATGGGATCTAGATTTCTGCATTTCTTACATGGAATACAAACATTTCCTTATTAATATACTGAAGGTTGTTGATTTTATATAATATTGCTATTTATTACTCTGTAATTTACCAATTATAACTACATTTTACATTTTTGGCTATGATATCTATATTTAACTATTTCTCATGTATTTTATTTTGTATTTTTCATTTTGTATCTATATCTGTATCTCTTATTTAGGTACAGACGTGGACAAATTGTTAGCAAAATTGGAGATTTTTATTATATATTTTTACAAAGTATGATTCTTCAATTTAGACTACAGTTGACATCTTTGCGTATTTCCAAATTATTAGAAAAATTGAAGATTTGTATTGTATATTTTTACAAAATTTGACTCTTCAATTTGGACTACAATTGATATTTTTTGTATATTTACAAATTATCAGCGAAAGTGAAGATTTTTTTGTATATTTTTACAAAATTCAACTCTTCAATTTGGACTACAGGTGACATTTTGGATATTTCCAAATTATTAGCAAAACTGAAGATTTTTATTATATATTTTTTACAAAATTTTACTCTTCACTTTAGACTGCAGTTGACATTTTTGCATATTTACAAATTATTATCAAAATTGAAGATTTTGTTATATTTTTTTTTACAAAATTTGACTCTTCAATTTAGAATAGCCCACATTTGACATTTTTGCATATTTCTATCTACTGTAATGATGGAAATATGCAAAATTGTCAACTGTAGCCTAAATTGAAAAGTCACATTTTGTAAATAGAATTATCATAAAAATCGTCAATTTTGTTAATAATTTGTCCACGTCTGTAGTATCTATTTGTCTGTTCTTTTTTTTTTTTCTTTCCTTTTCTCATTTTCCATTTTAATTTGTATTTACACTTGTATCTGTTTCATCTCTTTTTTTTTTTTCCATGTTATCTATGTTTTTTTTATTTTTGTAAACGAATATCTGTACTGTCTATTATAATTGGGGCTTGAGCTGTTATAGGCATAAATAAATAAATAAATAAAAATAAATAAATATTAAACTGTCTTGTGTGTAATACGTCACAGAGTATCAGTCTCTTTACTATTGATTCCTTCGTCATTCATTGCCTGCAATGTGAATGGCAAAACAACAGTACCTCCTCTCGCCTGAAAAAGGCGATCCTGCAGTGATCAGTGATAAAGCCACCAGAACGCAGACTGCTGGCTGGCGCTCACAAGTAAGAAAGACCTTGGCAATGAAAGTCAAGGCGAGCTGCGGTCGAGACGTCTCCTTTGCCACCGAGTTGCTTTAACTCCGAGCTATGAGGCACACAAAAACTTATAAATTATTGCCGTAAGTAGGAAAAGACGTTGCTGACTGTACCACCACATAGCTGAGCACTTATCTAGCATCAGCAGTAAATGGAGGTAGGCCGCTACCGCTGATTCGCATCTGAAATGGAGCAGGAATTCCCCAGCCGTGAGTGATATCATCTCGAGATGACAGCGCGAACAAGCAATCAGTGGCGGTTGCTTCCAAGCAGTGTATGTACTCACAAAGCTCGGTTCTCTTCCTTCACTTGCTCTCATAAATTAGACGCTTGCTGTCCCGGAATTCTTGATTACATATTTACACAAGTCCGCATGCATTTCTTTCTCCTGATAGTCGAGTGTAAAAATATGCAATTCACCAAGGAAACAAAGAAACAGAAAGCGAATAGGGTAAACTAGGTAGTTATTGACCAGTATACGGTGATTGACCGCTTCCTTTTTCAAGTATATTGTGAATAAACCACGATCGTGATTTCACTTTTTGCTGCATATACCTCTAGTAACAACCCCTATTTGTGGTTAGTTGTCGCTGTTCATCCCACTGAGTTAGTGTCTGTTGTCTGAGAGGACTGAAATCGATTGGAAATGCAACTGAACGTAAGCAAGTGTAAGTAACTAGAGAAATTGCTAAGAATAATGCACGCAATAATTTATTTATTCTGCAAAGGATACATAAATTCTGGTGCTCGTTTTTACACTCACAGTGTGAGAAAAGGTATAAGGTTTCCGTCCACAGAATATTATTTTGTTAAAGTTTTTATATGACATAAAAATGCCCCGTGGTCAATCACTATAAAGTGTATGTCCGCAGACTACAGTGATTGGTCGTTCATAAATTATTTGTTAGAATAATGACCAGGAACGGATTTATATGGACTAAAAATATATGAAATATGTAAATATATATGTAGTTATTTTTACCAAAATATGGAATTAAATATGGATTTTTACCAAAATATGGAATTAAATATGGACTTAAAATTATAAAAAAATGACTATGTACGTTAAATATTGGTACATTTTAATCAAACTAAACAAAAAATATAATGGACGTACCTTATCTTCCAATGTAGTTTCAACAAAACACAATTTTTATTGTCTGTTACCATAACAATAGGTTACAAACATTTCTTTCAAGTGCTGAAAAGTGAATCTTCTTCTATTGTCTCTGAGGATAGATTTATACTGACTAAAAGAGCGTTCGACGTCACAAGAAGTAACTGGTACATAATTCAATTTCACAATGTCTGCTGGGGATAAGTCCAAGTTAATCTTCACTGTTGATTCACCACTCATCACAGCAACAACCTTTTGTAGTTCTTCATATCCAGGGTTTTTTGAAAGTACAGTGTCCACCTTAGCTCTTACTGCATCTGCAACTTTACCTCTACCATGATTCAGTTGTTCCACAGTACTATTTATAATTTCAAAACTTTCAGATAGTGAAAGGTGCCTATTTTGGAGACTTTTGAGCGTTTTTATGATGCATGAAAATGTATGCTGAATGTGAGCTAAGTCATTCTTCACACTTATGTCACAGGTAACTGTTTTCGCAGTATCAATTGAGACTGCATCTTCAGAGTCCAATGCAAGGAGAACATTGTTAATAGAGTCTATATGTTCGGCATAATATTCAACTGCTTCTAGCCATGTACCCCATCTAGTTAAAATTGGCTTTGGTGGCAATGGAATTTCAGGGTACATTTCTTTCAACACGTTAACTCTACTGGGAGCTTTGAGAAATACTTTTTCACTGATGAAATCAACAAATCTACTTTAGGAAATTGTCTCTGACCACTTCTGCCACACGATGAAATGCATGCGCCACACAAGTAAAATGAGTCAATTTAGGATATACAACAGATAATGCTTGTCCAGCTTTGACCATATAAGGGGCAGCATCGCTAATAAAGAATAACACATTATCGTACATAATACCCTTTGGCCACAGGATACCCATAGCTTCGTTGAACAGTTTAACTATAGTTTTGTTATTGCACTTTTCTAGAACATCACAATGTAAAAGAATTCGTTCAGAATATTGTTCACTTAACAAACCGATAACTACATTACCAACAAGTCTACCTTCTTTGTCGGGAGTCTCATCAATGGAAACCCAAATTGAACTATCTTTAATTTCATCTCTTATCTTCTGTATTGTCTCATCGTAGATGGATGGAGCATACGTCTTCCTAAGTGTTGACTCATCCGGGATTGTATGTTGAGTATATTTTTCAAGGAATTCCCTGAAGACCTTATTCTTTAGTTTGTAGAGAGGAATATCAGCAGAGATGAGAGAACGGCACAGGTCGATGTTAAACTCAGATCTTACATTCGATGTTGTTGGTTGTGTTAAAAACAATTGTCTCTGCTTGGAATTTAGTTGTTTGTTGGCCTGATGTTTACTAGTTGTAATGTGTTGTTGCACCAGGAACTTTTGTGTAGATGATACTGCACACTGACACAAATTACAAAATAATATTTTATTGTCAGTTGATAAACCATCTTCTTTAAATTCTGAAATGTAACTTGTTAGTTTTGATTTTAAATTGACTGAATGACGTACTTTTGGCATATTTACCGTCTTTATAGTATGATTTACAAAACTGAACCTATGTGTACTCTGACTGGCATTTAACTGTTGAGCTGCACAACTGAAGTCTGTTAAAAATTTTAAATTAAATTAATACAGTTTTGTAACTTACTTTCCCATTGTTGATAGGACTGCTAATTTTCAAATAACTCTGATGTTAAAGGGATTACTGAACATGTGTTTAAATCTCTATTGTTGAAATGTATTTTTAAAAGTTAATGGAATTTTGTTTTGTTTTATTGTTAAACCTAATATAATATGGACTGTTTTATATGAAATATGGAAAATATATGGAAATTAACGAAAATATGTACTAAACTCTAAAATATGGAAAAATATGGAAAATAAAAGTAGGATTTTTCAACCCTACACATTGTGAAACATAAAGATAATGCAAAATATAAATTATATTAGCTTTATAAGTAAATATGTATTTACATATAAATCCTTTCCTGATAATGACCAATTTGCTCCAATTCTATATATGTTATCGGTTAAATGATGGGGATTTTTACAGGACTGATACTATATTATAATGCCTAAGCCAGGTAAAGTGCATTATACAGGGAAGCTTTACGAAACGCTACAGAACCTGTCCGCAGTGGATTTGATTTAAATGAAGCTGCCAAGAAGTTTGGTGTCCTAAAAGCAACATTAGCGTCCAGAAACAAATATCCCGTTGAAGGAAAAGTGTTCTTTGGTCCTCGTCCAGTGCTGGGTGAAGCCATTTGTAATAACATCAGAGAAATGACACACACTTGCTTCTGATAAGGCACAAAAGAGAAAAATGGAAGAAGAGGCAAGAGAAGAAAGGAAGCGAATAAGAAATGAAAGAAAAGGCAGCGAGAAGAGTTCTTTTCTTATTTTTTAACTTGGTTATTTAACGACACTGTATCAACTACGAGGTTATTTAGCGTCGATGGGATTGATGATAGCGAGATGGTATTTGGCGAGATGAGGCCGAGGATTCGTCATAGATTACCTGAAATTTGCCTTACGGTTGGGCAAAACCTCGGAAAAACCCAACCAGGTAATCAGCCCAAGCGGGAATTGAACCCGCGCCCGAACGAAACTTCGGATCGGCAGGCAAACACCTTTTCCTACAGAGCTACGCCGGTGGCGAATAGTTCTTAATGAGAAAGATCAGAAGAAGAGAAACGAAACAGACAAGAAAAAGTGAAAATTGTGAAAATGTGTTGTTCAGTCACTAGTAAATGAGTATTCAATAACTGTGCAGTAGACGGTCAATCACTAATAAGCGTGTGGTCAATAACTGTGCAGTAGACGGTCAATAACTGTAAAACTGGACTTGTTGTGTTTATTTAATTTATATTTGCATTAAAATTTTATTTTTTCTTTTGTTTATTGATTTTGATTTGTTTCTGAATCTTCACTTGAACCAATGCCTTTAAAATTCTCTCAATAAGTTACCACTGTTTTCCGCTATTTCATTGTTTTATTATTCATTAGCTTAAGTGGTCAATCACTATACAGTTTACCCTATTAAACAAGTGACAAAAAGGAATCCAATTAAAGTTTCACAAAAGAAGCAGTTCCAGTGTTATCATATCACTCTATGGTCCAAAAGAAAGTTCAGTCTAGTAAATAAACAACACAAATGAAATAATTGACGCAGAGATAACATTCCTATATTCAGTGGAAGGGTGCACAAAATAAGACAAGTTTGTACGAAACAGAAATATGACAGAACCTCTAAATATTTGCAACAGTATATTAAACAGACACATTGTCACTATAGTCGCGACGCTGTTATTCCCGGCGTGACTCCTCCTCTTTACTTATGTCTTAGGAAGTCAAGGCTCTATAAAGTCTAGGTAGTAGTAGTATCGTTCGCCATTTTTGCTCTTTCGTTGCCGAGCTAACGGACGAGGGATCTATTTGCCACACCGTTAAACATTATCATGTCGTAGCTCCTATGATAATAAATCAAACGCACTGTAATTCAGCAAATAATTGAGCGGCAAATAACGTCCTCGTGTGCTTTCTGCGAACGCCAAAGAAAGAGCCAAAATGGCGGGCAATTATATTGAGTATTTATCGAGCCTTAAGAAATCAATATCGTCTTCATCAGCGAATCACAAGACGCACACGTTTAAATGTAGCCGACCTGCAACGCCGGAAATTAGAGCGACGGGACTATAGAAAGATCATTTAAATTACTGAACTAATGAAGATATTATGACAGTTTGTACATTACCAACCAAGAAGAAGACGCGATTTTGGCAAACATAGGAAGATATGTCTTAATATATTTCTTCTTCTTACTTTTTCTTATGTCCGCCTAGTTAGTTCTGTGGTAGCGTGTATGCCTCCAGACTAGACGGCTATGGTTCGATTCCCGGCGGGGTCAGAAATTTTCTTGTAAACTTCTAATCACTAACTAGGAGGCTGAGTAAACCTTGGGGCTGTTCTGAAGTTTTATCAACGAGAAAATCCCGTCACCATCCGCGATTGAACAAAGGACTTTCCAGTTCTAGCCAGATGCTCTAGCAACTGAACTATCCGGCCACCTAAGTTTGTAATGGTGACGATTATTATTATTATTATTATTATTATTATTATTATTATTATTATTATTATTATTATTTTAATCATCATCATCGTCGTCATCATCTTCACTATTTTCCTATCAAGTTAGTCCTGTAAGAACTCTTACAACCCACACGAAATTTTCCAACCATCTCTTCACGAGCGACCCAACAACTCCTAATAGCCACTGGCGTAGCTCAATCGACTACGACGCTTGCTTGCCGATCCAGAGTTGCACTAGGTTCGATTCCTGCTTGGGTTGATTACCTGGTTGGTTTTTTTCCGAGGTTTTCTCCAACCGTAAGGAGAATGTCAGGTAATGAATGACGAATCCTCGGCCTCATCTCGCCAAATACCACCTCGCTATCATCAATCCCATCGACGCTAAATAACCAAGTAGTTGATACAGTGTCGTTAAATAACCAAGTAAAAAACTACCTCCTATTTGGTCGTACTTTAAAATTCAAAATTGTTCTTGAGGTTCTAGTATTACGCATTTTTCCATAGTGTATTTCATTATGCTATTCGTTAGTGGGGTAACGCTGCTAATGTTAATAGTGTCCTAATCTTGCAGAAAAAGCATTACCGGTACGTATTATTACTAATTCATCTTTAAATGCTCATTGTCGACCTTTACTTCGTATTGCTAATATTCTTATTGTAATTAATCAATATATTTATGACTGTTTAGTCTACACCAAGATTAATTTAAATAGTCATGGTTCTCAATCCCAGGTCCACAAATATTGTACTAGGAATAGCTTAATCATTATACTGAACACCTGCGGTCAGGTTGACAAGGACCAAGAAATGGTTCAGTGTTATTTCTTTAGATATGTTTAATAGATTGCTTAAGAATGCACACTCAGTTAGCTTATTTAGATTTAAAGTTATTTTTAAAAATGGCTTTTAGATTATACTTTTATTGTATAAATGAATTTTTGACAGCCATATGAACATGGAATTTCAATTTCTTTGTTTTACTTACCATTGTCTATAATTACGATACCGGTATTATAATTTTGACAACTAAACATGATTGATTGATTATATATTTTATGCTCGACCATGCCGAAATGTAGTAATTATACACCTGGTAGCAGACCTTTAATGCATGTCATTAAAGTACACCTACTCATTAAAGGTCAGGTCTTTGAGCCAATGACGACTCAGGTTACAACTGTTCAGCCAATGACAGGGCAGCTTTGTACCGTTATAAAACCGCAAGTATCGATTATTCTCGGATATGCAATCGAAAGAGAATTAGCGAGGCTGGAAATCCAATACTGTCGCAGAAGGTTATGTTCTGTTACTATAATAATTAGCGTTAATTGTAAATAATATTCAAATAAATTCAATTTGTCATCTCGTTTTCAATGTCTAATTTAATTTCAATGTTATCTCTGTAGGTTCTTATGGCCTAGCAAGGTCAATGTGCACATCTGTTCCTCAGAAAAAATCAATACTTTCGCGTCTGCGCACATCTCACAACATACGGGACATTTGTCAAGGTCAGATAAAAAGAAAATTAATAATATCAAGTTATAAATATAGTCGAGCATAAAAAGTCGTATGAAACTCGCCTATAATGGTAATTAAGAAGCTCGTATGAAAATTATGAAACTCGCTTGCGCTCGTTTCATAAATATCCATACTCGCTTCTTAATTACCTTCATTATAGGCTCGTTGCATAATGTACTAATTTATTACAGTCCTTTCGGAGACAAAATTATAATGCAGTTGTGGAGCAATAGTGAAGTGACGATGTTAGATCAAATAGAGAGTCTAAATAAGAACAGAGAATGAAATTCCAGCACTTCGATGTTAAGCCAGCCAACTGTTCTGCATGCCATACACGAAGACTGCAGCATAAGGGTCGCTCACTGATTCACAGGGAGACTGTCGCATGGTGTCATACACAGTATGTCAGATTCAATGGGTTACGTCACAGCAATTGACTGTTTGAGGGATCGGGGATTAGCTATGAGGTCATACAGTCTCTTGCAGGAAATGGGGCATGATTCTTTCTTGCACATTTCCTGGCACGCAACTTTTTGGTTGGAATCCGGTAATGCAAATAAGTCTAATAATTGCATGCATGTACACACTCAGCAGGGACAGTCTTTCTTGGCTGGTAGAGAACTTTGCGTAGCTGTTAAATGGAGAGTTGGCGAGGATGTTTCATGTGTTATAGATACAGCTAAACGTTCAGTATCATATCAAAATTCGAAACATGCCACAACGCTTATCTAATGGTCACATGTTTTTGTTCTCGAGTATTCATCGAATTAAACCGAAAGTTCTATATATAAATAAGAAAAATTTCTCAGTACGTTTTCTTCAAAATCCACTAACTGAAATTGGTGACAATTTTTACGGAGTTATTCCATAGTACATGGACAACACGGATGAAAACTACTATGTACGTAGTTTCAGTTTGCCCATTCACAATGAAAATTAAACATAACCGTAACATAAACACAGAAGTTTGCGGCCAGGTTACCAAAAGGGATCATTCACAATGATTCACATAAACACTGACATTAACATTGCCGTAAGACGTTAACATGCTTATGCTTATGTGATTTGCAAACAGTACACAATCATGAAGCGCTGAAGTATACGACAGAATATGAGAAAATGACGTCATTGTTATGTTTCCATGGTTACCAAGTATCTTTGCGGTTATGTTTATATCCCCATCATGAATGATGTGATTTTACCGTAATATTTACATTTTTAAGTTAACGCTTACGTTTAATTTTTATTATGAATGGGCTTTTAATCTGTTGCGACATAGAAATAAATGTAATTTCTTCAGATAAGAATATGTCATATGTTATCAAAAACTTGACTTCTTTTCTCCCTTGCTTCTGTTAAAATTATATTTATAGACTATCATTTATTATTTATATTATTAATTTAATCTGGTGGAGCTAAGGCCATTAGACCTTCTCTTAAATGCCATCGAACTGGGCCGGGATCGAAACCGCAACCTCGGGCACAGAAGGCCAGCGTTGTATCAACTCGCCACCCAGCCCGACACCAGAATACAATTACTATACAAAAATAACAAATACAGAGAGAAGTAAATAAGGGAAAGAAATAAAATTACAAATGCAAATAAATGAGCGGACCCGTGTTCAAATTCTGGTTGGGGCAAGTTACCTGGTTGAGGTTTTTCCGGTGATTTCCCTCAACCCAGTAAGAGCAAATGCTGGGTAAATTTCGGCGCTGGACTCCGGACTCATTTCGCCGGCATTATCACTGGATAACCACTGTAGTTGATAAAAAGCGTCGTAAAATAACCAATTAAAAAGAAAAATACAAAAACAAAAACACAAATGCAAAAATGCGAGATACAAGTGTCATCCGTTCGGCAGGAGACCTATGGACAGGGAGCTTGAACTTAGCTGAGATGTAGCTACGTCACAAGAACCTTGCTGAACATGTTGCCATGTCACTCACGCCAGAATATTAACAAATTTCAGCTTGCATTATTATTTAATTTCACGAAAACGTAATTGAACACATAAATATTTATTTAAACTAATATTAACACTTTGCTAGATATATCTACTGATGTAACTTTTCGTAATTTTACTAACGATATAAGCAGTATAACGCAAATAAAATAAGGAAATAAATATTTTTTCTGAGAAAACTATCAAGTTTTCACCCTATGTTGTGTGGAGATTTTTTGATCCTGTAGCCTAGACCAGGGTCTCAAACATGAGCTAATCGGGCAGACCTCGCTCCTTCCGGAATAACGCTGCCCTCACGAGGGTAGCCAGATAAGCGTTCGAGTATGTTCCTGCCAGTGACGTCAAACACCGCGTAATATGAACAGATCGACTGGATCACTACAGTTACACAATGCTTTTCGTTAGCGTTCGTAGAGAAATGGCTCTGTCTAAAGTGGCTAGGAAATCCGAAAACTGTGCATTACGAGAAAGTTTGGAAAAAGATTATTTATTTACAGAGAGTGGAACTAATAAGGTTGAGATAAAGGAATTTTTAGACAGTCTTTAAGCACCTAGTACCAGAGCTTATTGATGAGGAATGGATACAAGATTTAGCCTTTCTTAGTCATATCACTGCGTCTTAGTCAAAAGCCTACAACGGAAAGATAGCTTAATAACTGACATGTATGGTAAAATCAAATCTTTTATCATAAGTCTCATGATATTGGAAACTCGGGAACGTTAAAGGGTTATCTGGTTTAACAGAACAGCAACATTTTAGATACAGTGAAATTTTGAAATATCTTAGAATACCATCTGAGCATAGATTCAAGGAGTTTCATCTTTTAAAAAAATATTTTGAATTGTTTACAACTCCATTTTCGGTTATGTATAATGTGTATAGATTATGTACAGTATGTGTTTTTTTTTTTTTCATTTATACAATTTTGTATAGTTGATTAGCTTTCGTCAATTTTAATATTTTACACTTTTAATTTTAATTTTGAGGCTCTTTAACATGAATGTTACAATGTACAAGGAAGTTATTTATCAATGAATGAATACACATATGGAATATATCCATTCAGAAAGCTTACTTTCATTTTCCTTACGCAGAGACCACTCACAGTGTCACACGCTACAGATTATGTACAAACCTAACGTGAAATATAATACGCTAATAACATGTTATGAATCAAAGGTGATGTGGGTGTACGTCTTATCACAGAAGCGTTGCAATCAGTGCTCTCAAGGTTACATCATTCTACGATCGGGTTCCTTCCGTTTGGCAGTGACTAACGATGCTTTGCCCAGTGCAGTTTTAACCTTGAGACCGCTGCTGTAGACCGTCCCCGAAGACTGCGAAAAGAACGGCACTTATACCCCTTACACTCTGTATAATCATATTCACTTTATATCTTCTTTCCTGTGTTAATAATGAGGAAAATACCTGGCTGACTAGTTTCGAAGTGTTATTCTTCATTGTCCAAAGCCTAGTCTAGTCAGTAAAGAAGATATAAAGTGAATTAGTGAAAATATTATTGTAGACTTCATTAGGAACTAATATCCCACGCTATTGAAATGTCAATGTCCGATATATGACATCTATAAGCATTGGAAGTTACCAAATTTTCGGATGATTCCAGCACATTCAATTCGCCGATGTCCAAATGTGTGGTTGTCGCATATTTCTGCTTACGCCCTCCTTGTTTGGTAGGCAAATAGGTTGGAAGGATTCTTGAATGTGTTCGTCACGCTTCACAACTCATAGACGATGTGGCATGAAGATATTTCAACACTGATGTTGCTGTCAGTCCGTAGGTGACGATTCACGAATGATATGCTGCACACAGACATTTCAACTGTTTACTACATTAGGTCATTTGTTTTCTGAGCGTTTTTACTTTCTCATTAATGAAGTATAAGTAGAAAGTATTTGCTATTTGCGACGGCGCAAATAATCAATTTAGAGATTTCCACGGACACGTTTCGGCATCCTTGATACCTAAAAACTGGTTCAGACATGCTCAGTACTGCGCTTTTTTCCTGAACTATTGAGTGAATTTTATTCATATTCAGTAATCTACGAGTCACGTTATCCGGGAATTTTGCATGTGAAATGTAATAATTTAGTAGATAAATAATGTATCTGTATTTAAAATGAAATCAAAAGGTATACCACCTTCTTTATTAAATGTAGTTACAGATACATACAATAATAATCTAATACAATTCTAAGTTATCTCTCAAAATCAATATAAACAGAGGAGTGCGTCAAGGATGTTCGTTTTCAGCGACATTATTCAATTTATATTTACATGATGTCATTTCAAAATGGCAAAAATAAAATTTAATTGGAATTCCAATAACACGCAACAAACAACTTACCACCCTCTTATTTGCAGATGACCAAGTTCTCATCTCCAATTCTGAAGATAATTTACAAAAATCAACATACAAGCTTAACAAAATAGTACAAGAGTATAACTTAACAATCTCGATACAAAAAAAAACAACAACAAACAAAAACAATGGCATTTAAAGGTCAAATATCAGTAAGAAGTAAAATTGTCATAAACAACCAAATAATTGAACAAGTGAATCAATGTAAATATTTAGGTAACATTATTTCATACGAAAATTAATTGGATATACATCACAAGTTAAATAATTTTATTAAGATTACCGGCGTAATAAATAATATACAGAGTGAATAAAAAGTAAAGGAACAAACTTTAGGAGGTGGTTCCTGACATGAAAAGGAACAAAAAAGTCATATCAACATGACTAAGAAATCACCTTGAAATTTAAAACATGACTAAAAAATGCACTCAAAATAAAAAATGACCAAAAATGCCAACAAAATTTGAAAAAAAAAAAAAACGACTTACAAGATTAAAACAGCGAAAAATAACTGACGTAAAAACTCTACATTTCTGTAATCAGCAGTTCGTATTCAGGATTTATATAGGCCTATTTACGGACGTTGCAAAGGATGTAAAGAAAACAAAAAGTGACATGTCATCAAAATCCATGCCCGATGATCACTACAGGTAATACAAAGAAAATTGTGTGCTGCTGTACACCCATCCCATCACAAACCATTAGCATCGTCCATTTTTTTTGTTATTTAACGACGCTGTATCCACTACGAGGTTATTTAGCGTCGATGAAATTGGTGATAGTGAGATGGTCTTTGGCGAGATGAGGCCGAGGATTATCTAGCATTTACCTTACGTTTGGGGAAAACCTCTGAAAAAATCCAACCAGGTAATCAGCCCAAGCGGGGATGGAACCCGCGCCCGAGCGCAACTTCAAGCGCCTTAACCGACTGAGCCACGCCGGTGGCTCGTCCATTTCATAGGTAAGTTAAGTATTTGTTGCGAAAACAGTTTTAAGCACAGTGCCTGTATTCAGAATTTAGGCGAAACGTAAGAGTTCTGGAATGGCACAAGTTCCTCGTCCACTGATCTTTCCCACCACAATATTAAGTTATAGTCTCAGTCAACAATCTTGCCCGCATATGGGCTATTCCATATGAAATCGATCAGTAAAAAACCTCGCATTTTTATACCTAATTTTTCCCTATTTATACAAGGTCCTGAGGAGAGTGCATTTTCAAAAATATACTATCGAAAGTCAAACGGTTTTCGTATTGTTGAGCGATTAATGTAGCGTATTTTATAAAAACAAGCCTCTTTCAGCGCTCAGACCTCTGGAGCCATTTACTGCAGAACATTGAACGAGAGCTCATTTTGAAGCTGACATTTAGTAGGTTATGTTAAGAAGTAATCCTTATTTTTATTGTACACAGAGAGGAAGATAATCTGACTTTACTTACTTTTAGGCTTTTGCCCATTTGTAAAAATGGTAAAAAAATATTGAGAACAAACCTTGCATTATTAAAAGGGATTCGGCATTGTTTGCTTAGTGTCACGGCAATAAGTTTCGAGGGAATTAAATTATTTTCACACGCCTAGACTTGAACGGCGCAGTACCGCACGTACTGGCCGAGAGATGAAGATAAGCGAGCGTTGGGCGTCATTTTACTCCTGTGTTTATGAAAACCTGTGATAAAGCTAGCCCAGCCATGCGCTGCTAGACGAAAAATCACGTGTTTGTCTCCTGGCCTTGCTTGCCTCGGCTAGCTCCCGCCTCACAGTCAGCTGGTTAGTTCTCGCGCCTACTATTTATTTTCTTTATTTGATATTTTCAATACTTTCTATCAACGTTGCACCAGTAAAAAATATGTGTGTATTTATACTTTCAATGCGGAATATAACCATATATTTTTTTATAATATTTTTCGTGGGCAAAGGCGTCTTAATGAAAAAAATTTAAATTTCTCCATTTCCATAAAAAGTAAGAAGAACTGTTTACATGTCAATATAAACTTCAACTATACAGCATCAAAACAAACCATGATTTTGATCATTGGATGAAAGGGTTTCAGAGCTACAACATTTTAAAGTTGCTAATTTTATGAAAATACGATAAATTTAAATATTTTTAATTTAAACACTATGAAGTTCTGATGCCTCAAACTTTGCACAAAGCATTGTACCACAGTTGTCTACGGACAGAAAAAGTTTCATTGTATTTAAAAATTGCAAGGTCAATTTTCTCTATATTTCGGTCGATTTGAGACGGAATAGCCCATATACAGGTATGAAGTGTGACGCATTATGCTAAAGTGATGACGTAATTATGAAAGAATGCTTGAAATCTTTCATCTCTCCAAAGGAAGTAGTATCCGGTGATATAGGTATTCAGGGTAGTGGTTGTCTTAGTGGTGTCCGACCCTCTTTGCAAACATCTTCCGCTACTTTTCCAGGAATATTTTGTCAGCCTAGTCTGCGTTTCTCTCGTGTCAGTGACACATTTGCATTAAATTGCCGCCATTTGTTTTCGCTTCTCCATACAAATTGCGCATTTTACGGCAGATTTCTTTGACACGACCTCTTCTATAAGAGTCGCCAAATGATCCTTTTCTTCATGTCCTACTGCACCTCTTATCCATGCAGAACAAAGGCCAGTTCAGATGATAGATTGGAATAATTACATTGCCACATCTCCTTTTTGTGCTGAGTCCAAGCGACTAGTCATATTTAAGTGTCTGCATTGTGAACCATAATTGTGTAAATAACATATATGGTAGGCTATATGTGCACTGATAAGAATGAGTAACAGCTCAGAATTTGGACGTAAATACATTATGCACCAAGTAATTAAAATTGAGCCCAATATTTTCATTATTATTATTATTATTATTATTATTATTATTATTATTATTATTATTATTATTATATCTCACTAAAATCTTAATTGGTTATAAATGAAGTATATTATTATTTTGGTAGTTTATAATGATTATGTGTATTTTTTCCAGACCGTTCTGGTAGCAAACATTTTCTTAAATTTTATATTGTTTTCCAGAGCACCAATTATTATAGTATTATTTCCTTTAAAGTTCCATGGTTGTTTAAGAATTTCTGTACAAACAGTAGTAGTCGTATAAATTGCTCCATCGTTCTAAATGGTACCCACTTATGTAACCAAATCATCTTCTTCACTACGCACCTACAACTTTATATTAAGAAATTTAGCCTTATCAACAACTATGTAACCAAACAGCCACTCTAAATCAAATGAAACTTTAATTTTCATAATTTTAATATTTGTCTCCCCAGCCTTAAAAAAAACTGCTCTGCAGCTATTATTTTGAGCGTGATATTTGGTAAATTACGAAATACGCGAATTGTGTTAAAACTTGATTGTTGCATGGGAAACGCAAATCCCTTAATGAAAGTCCAAAATTAAGTGAATTATATCCAACAATTTTTAGAAATTGATACAAAAGTGTATGTATGTATGTATGTATGTATGTATGTATGTATGTATGTATGTATGTATGTATGTATGTATGTATGTATGTATGTATGTATGTATGTATGTATGTATGTATGTATGTATGTATGTATGTATGTATATATGTATGTATGTATGTTCTTTATACAAATCTACACGCTTTGACCGATATGTGCCAAAGTTTGCACATTTAACCTTCATAACCAGGAGAAAAACATACGCTACATTAAAATTGTGAAAATGGACGTTAAATTAATTAAACAAAATAAAAACTAAAAATAAATACGATGAAACGTTCAATTGTTCTTTATTATTATTGTCTGTTATACCCAACATCGACCGACTTTCACGAGGCCATGGAAATTATAACACGAAAGTAAAAATAACGTTGTTGATACACATCATGAAGGCCAAAATCTAGACAATTCATGTAACAGGTAACTTTACGCAGTCCAGGACCGTATTATGACTTTCTCTATGCAATTGTAGATACTGAGCAGACTGTGTTTTATCCAAGTCAATTCTTTAATTCTTTGAAACTACAAGGATTGCTACCACATAATTTAATACTTAATATTCAATCACCAATAATACTATTGCGAAATATTTGCCCACCAAAATAATGAAATGGAACAAGAATTGGTGTGAAAAAACTCATGAAAAACGTAACAAAAAGTGGCAATATTAACTGGCAAAACGAAAGGAGAAGATGTTTTTATCCCACGTACTCCTATAATACCCTCTAACATGCCTTTTTAAGCAACTGCAATTTCAGTACGACTTAGTTCTATTTTATAAGTTTTCGTCAGAGTTCACCACCTCACCAAAGGTCTTTTCCCTCAACTAACACTATATATATATATATATATATATATATATATATATATATATATATATATGCATTTCTGGATTTTCCCATATGTGCTACATGCCCTGCCCATCTCAAACATCTGGATTTAATGTTCCAAACTATGTTAGGTGAAAAATACAATGCGTGCAACTGTGTTGTGTAACTTTCTCCATTCTCCTGGAACTTCATCCCTCTTAACCTCAAATATTTTCCTAAGCACCTTATTTTCGATCACCCTTAACCTCTGTTCCTCTCTCAAAGTGAGAGTCCAAGTTTCACATCCATATAGAACAACCGGTAATATAACTGTTTTATAAATTCTAACTTTCAGTTTTTTGAGAGGAGATTGGATGACAAAATCTTTTCAACCGAATAATAGAAGGCATTTCCCATATTTATTCTGCGTTTAATTTCCTCTAGAGCAGCCGTTGCGAAAATGTGATCGTGCGCCGAGCAACTGTGTAACCTGCAACGTGCATAGCACCTATGGAGGGAGGTGGACACCCGAAGGGGAAGTGAAGCAACTGTCTGACTTATTAACGGATTTTCATTTTCTTTACATCAAGCACTTAAATATAATTTTATATAGTATAAGGTTACAAACTAATGTTTAGTACGTGTAACGAAGAAAGAAATGAACAAGAAAACATAGGACACATTATCACAACCTAAAATCAACTGTCTTCAGAATGTCTCTGCGACATAGTTTCAAAATCAGGAATTATGTCACTTACTGCCAGTCGTAGTTGATCACGAAGGTATTTGTCTGTCAGTCGTGATCTAAATTTGGTTTTACTATTTTCATTGTTGAAAATAATTTTTGACAAACGTAAGTTGTAGCGAACATGGCTTCAACAGAGCAAGCGAAAGAACGAAGTTTCGGATATTTATTTTTGGCAAAGATTTGAAAAGTTCAACGTTTATCAAGTCCTTACATCTAGCTTTCATTTAACATCACATTGTAAATCAGTGAGTTCAAATTGAAGGTGTAACCACATTATTCGTACATCTTCTGAAAAAGGGTCGACGTACAGAGATGATGATAATAATAATAATAATAACACTTAACCTTTTAATGTTTCATGAGTAACATGTAGTATAATGCCGTTTTATGTTATACAACCGTTTTCCTCTTAATACTTGTGAGCAAATCATACATTTAATATTCTCATCATATTGACAGCAAAAAAATGCGTCCTCCCGTCCTACTTGAAACTTTCGATTTTGTAGAGGTACATGGTTTCGAGAGAGACATTGGACGATACGCCACTCAAAGGTCAGAGACAAATACAAATGGAACGGAGTTTGACTCCAGTGAGAGGATGGGGGTTGGGAGAGATAGGAAGCAAGAGAAATGCATAGCTATCTTTGAGAGGCACAATGTGCTCATGAGTCACATTTTCGTCACGGCTGCTCTAGAGTGTTATTTATATTTGTTACTGTTGCTCCAACGTAATTGAATTTTGCACTTTTGCAAAGAACAACAGTGACACCTCTCAGATCTGCAACGCACAATCAGCCAGCCTGTATATCGAAGTAAATGTCAAATGTACTTTTCATTGAAGAACTTCTGAACTGTCCACATAGGGCGGCTTGCTTACAGAAAATTGCTACGCGACTTGGATCAAGTTGACCAAAGAGATAACAGGGATAAGACGACGCTCAATATGGCTTCGGGTCAGCATCCGACTGTTTTCATCTCCGCCGCTTCATTAGGTCCGGGAGAGCAAAGCATTCATCACACAGCAACTCGCCCATAGCGGCTCCGACCTATCTGTCTCTCAACAAGGTTGTTGTTGTTCTGGTATTAACCATACTTGTGCTTGTCTTCGTAATGCACTGCCAAATGAGACATCTACACATCATTACTATCGTCATCTAGATTCACTGATTAAGCCATTTCATCCTCAGTCTTGTGACAAGTGTACACCTACAATAAATATTCAAATATCGCAGAATTGCCTGGTCACGTGGTGAAGACCATCGCTTATAACTAAGGAGAGGATTCCTATGTAATTAAATATTATTTTTTTTGCGTGTAATAAAACACAGTTAACAAAGTTAAAAATTCCGAACATGAAGTTTCAAGTTTAAAACCCGAATTTTATTTCACATAAAAACACATATTTTGACAAAAAAATTATGTAAATACATATTTTCAGGAAATGTATTATAAACACATAAATCTTGGAGTTTTTTACTTAAATAATTGTTTTACAAGAACTTTTAAGCATTTTAAAACTAAATCAATTATGTCACTCAGAAGTACGTTATCTTTTTAAGAATTCTTGGTTTCTTCCTGTTTCTAAGCGCTGTGTGGTGTATCCGTGATCCATTTTTGTAATAGTATCGCCACAAATTCTGAGAACTGCTAGACAGCATATCAGTGTTATTATTAGAGAATAAATTAACATGGACAAGGAGGAGAGATCTTGCAACACATAATTAGGAATGTTTATTGTTGCTGAAGATGATTTCATTCCACGCTTTGTTTGTAAAATACAACAGATAAGAGCTCGGGTATGAACATTATTTTATTTAAACAAATCTCTCGCCTCTCGCTCATGTCTATCAAGTGAGGCAATATATTTTGTGATTTCCTGTTATCGGGCTTCGTCAATCGATATCCTTCAAGATATACTGAAAGATGGTTGTTTAAAAAACGATTTGGCTTTCCTATTAGCAAATCTAAGCTTTTGTGTGACACCATAAAAAAAAAACTCGAAACATCCAAAACCTGTTGTCTGAAACAGGGAGGTGCGTACCGTGGAAATTAAACTAGACTCGCTACCAGATTCAGAAGTACAAGTACTAAGGGACAAATTCCAGAATGTGTTTGGGAAAAACAGTGAATATAAAAAAATGTGTAAAGTTGCTCAAGAATTGGAGGGTGTGTCTGTAGGTGAAATTGACGGTGTATGTGTTTGTGACATTCCACTCTTTCACGTCTGACGTCCTGTGATGTGGAAAGGTCGTTTTCACAGTATAAGTCGTTGTTCAGAGATAATCGGCATGCATTTGTGATGGAGAATTTGGAGGTGACCTTTGTTGTTCACTGCAATTTTGGCCAACTACTAGCACTCAAGTGTGGTTGGTGAGTACCTAGTAACATTTTTTTTTCAAGCTAGGTAAGGTATTTTTGTCATATTTAAAAATATATATATTTTTTTATTTTTAGAAAATATTTTCTTACTTTTTTAGCATAAAAAAAATGTATTTAAATTTTTAGCACATAAAAATCCGCTCCCTACTTATAACCAGCGTTGGAGAGTCAAGGGTTCGAGATAAAATTCGTTTTCGGTGCAATCAGAGCCGATAAAAACATAATGACGATTCGACCTAGATACAAAATAATAAAACAAAATTTAACTGTGTGGTTGGAGTAATTTGGGTATAAAACAGCCTTTTTTAGTTCAGATACCCATAGACTGTTACTTACTTATGGCTTTTAAGAAACATGCATGTTCATTGCCGCCCTCACATAAGCCCGCCATCGGTCCCTATCCTAAGCAAGATCAATCCAGTCTCTACTATCACATCCCATTTCCCTCAAATCCATTTTAATACTGTGACGGCCACGTGAGGTTCGATCTCACGACCAACGGAGGAAGGGCTAAGTCGGCCGTGACGGGCAGGTTGCGCGCGCATCTGCTTCCTGGGGCATGTGCTGTGGGGAGAAAGGGAAAGAGCGACTGCGGCAGAGAGAAGAGATATCCGGATGATTCGAGAATGGACACACGCTTGAAATATCCAGAACTCGTACTTTCTCGCAACTATGTTTTGGTTATATAAAAAGAAGACGCAAGTGAAAGTCAGTCAGTCAGTAAGCCAGTGTTGTTACAGGCAGATTTGGACAGTAAGCGAGTTAGTCTTGTGTAGCAGTGAAGCCAGCTTCGAGACCAGAGCGCGACTTGAGTTGTGTCCGTAACTGTGGAGCCTGAAGCCCGGAGTTCGAGTGCAGTGGACCGCAGTTGGGGGACCTGAGTTCGAAGTGCAGCGAATCGTCTCTGAAGGTCTGGGGTTCGAGATTCTGTGAACGCGAGTGACTGAGCTAGAAGAACTAGCCAAGACAAACGAGCTGTGAACTGAGAACTGACAGTTCTGTGTTGTAAATAGTGCTTTGTAAATATTAGTTAAGATTAACAGTTCATTGTTGTTCGTAATAGTCCAAGTAAATTGTCATTGTCGTTTGTGGAGTGCAATAACAAACGCTGTGTTGCTGTGCGGAGAGCAAATCCCATTGTTGACAGGAGTGAAATTAAATTGTAGAAAGTGAAGAGTTATTGTTGAGATAACAAAAGTACATTGTTGTTCAGTATAAAAATTTACAATATTATCTTCCCATCTATGTCTCGGCCTTTCCAAAGGTCTTTTCCCTTCAGCTTCCCAACTAACACTCGATATGCATTTCTGGATTCGTCCATACGTTTTTATTTTAGTTGGTTATTTAAAGACGCTGTATCAACTACTAGGTTATTTAGAGTCGATGAGATTGATGATAGCGAGATGATATTTGGCGAGATGAGGCCGAGGATTCGCCATAGATTACCTTGCATTCACATTACGGTTGGGGAAAACCTCGGAAAACCCAACCAGGTAGCCTAATCAGCCCAAGTGGGAATCGAACCCGCGCCCGAACGCAACTTCAGACCGGCAGGCAAGCGCCTTAACCGACTGAGCCACGCCGGTGGCTCGCCCAAACGTGCTACATGCCCTGTCCATCTCAAACGTCTGGATTTAATATTCCTAATTATGTCAGGTGAAGAATACAATGCGTGCCGTTCTGTGTTGTGTAACTGTCTCATCCTTCTTAGCCCCAAATATTTTCCTAGGCACCTTATTCTCAAACACCCTTAACCTCTGTTCCTTTCTCAAAGTGAGAGTCCAAGTTTCACAACCATAAAGAACAACCGGTAATATAACTGTTTTATAAATTCTAACTTTCGCTTTTTTGAGAGCAGGCTAGATGACAAAAGCTTCTCAACCGAATAATAACAGGCAATTCCCATATTTATTCTACGTTTAATTTCCTCCCGAGTGTCGTTCATATTTGTTACTGTTGCTCCAAGACATTTGAATTTTTCCACCTCAAAGAAAAAATTTCCTATTTTTATATTTCCATTCCGTACAATCTTTAAACCGGCTTCCCTCTTCGCAAGTCGTCAGGCAGAGATAGTGGAATGCTATGGGAAGATAATGCAATATAACAATAATAATAATAATAATAATAATAATAATAATAATAATAATAATAATAATAATAATGACTTATTTTAGCTGGCAGAGTTAAGGCCGTAAGGCCTTCTCTTCCACTCAACTAGCAAAAAGTATACATACATACATATGTATGAACTTACAAAGAATTCAACAATTTGATTTAGATAAGAGCTACATGTATATAAGAGTTATTTACGAATTAAACAACAAAATACTATGAACTATTAATTAAACACTGAAATACAAACTGTGTAGCAGAATTAAGCTAAAATACATAGAATGTTAATATATTTCAAATAATGTTAGATAACAGAAAGAGATTATTATGAGACAATTTTGAAAATACAGCACTATCAGGATGCATGTCTAAAGGAAGGAGTAACAATGTAGACAGTGATAGTTTAAGTCAGTATGATTGGAGTGAAATGCTAAGAAGGTTATCTTTTAAGTTGTTTTTAAAAGTGTTTATTGTCTTGCAGCCGCCAATATTTTGTGACAGGAATTTCCATTGTCGCGAGGTGGATACTGTAAAAGATGATGAATAATGAGATGTTCTATGAAGAGATATACTTAACGCGCCACAGATAATAGTGATCGGACGGGATGATGATGATGATGATGATGATGATGATGATGATGATGATGATGATGATGATAATGATGATGATAATGATGATGATGATGATGATGATGATGATGATGATGATGATGATGATGATGATGATGATGATGTTCAGTAATGTGGAGAAACGGGAGAACCCTGATACAAGTGTCACTATGGGTTTGTCAATGATAACTGGGACTCGAACCCGGATCGGCTATGTGACCAATCAGCTACCGAAGATACATACACCCAATGTGTCTATCCTGAGCTCCGCCCTGAAGCTCTGTGATCATTTCCTAACTTGTATAACTCTTCGCTCTTCAACAATAAATACAGACCAGACATTATTAATATTCCATAAGCGTAACACAATTACGAACCCCTCCCAGAAATTCAGGAAGTTGAAACATTGTTTTCAGGCGGTGTGACTTAAAATACGTGAATTACACACCCAGGAAAAAAATAATATGACGGAATACGTGAACTAAAGAGATTATACAGTGACGTGTTGACGAAAGAAATAAGTTGACACTCGTGTTAAAAATACTGCTTGCCACCATTCCACAAACTTGACTGTGACATCACGATACGTTTCTGGTGTCCACGCTGAATAAATATGGCGACGACGCATCATTACTTCTTCAGTTTACCAAGGCAAGTGGAAGAAGAGACATGTAATTACCTCCTCAGAGACTCTAGTCTCTTCCTACATGTAAAGATTCATGATCAAATACCAGGTATTTCAAGTGCAATTTCTATGATAAGTTTTTCTCGCAGTACTCCCGCTTTTCCTGTGTTAATTGCACCATGTTATAATCATGAATGGTGCAAAAACACATCGGATCTTAAGGCCCTAAAAATTAAGTTTTAGGTGCCTATATAGGTTGGGAACATATGTAAAATAGGTTCTTATTGTTTTAAAATAGGTACACTAACATTTATGAAAATACATCGTAAGGGATATGAGTAAAATTAATACAGTGTTTTATACTTGAAATGGTTCGATTGATATAACTTTTATCATTCGTATTCTTATAAACGTAAGTACAAAAGGAAAACTTTAGCCTTTTATATATATACATTTTATTAGGCCTACTGAACTATACATAGGCCTATATCAAAACCATTCAAACAGGACAGCACGAAGGGGCAGTGCATTTGCGATATTAAATCAATGATATTGCCACTATTTCAGAGACAATAAATAAAACTGGAAACAATAATGAATCGCACTTTTTAGAAAGGAACTAAGTCAAAATATGCTACTTTTCAGGACAGCAAAAACTTATTTTTATGAATAAATACCAGTGCACCAGAGCCGTATATAAACATCAACTTGATGTTAAAGATACAGGTACAGGTTTGACTAAATTTCTTTCTCTGCCAATCAGTGCGCCTTAGAAGTATTGATCATTTCATCAGTAAAAATAAAAATGTCACATTTTGACTTAGCTTCTTTCTAAAAAGTGTGATTCAATTATTTATGTATAGTAATTGATTTTTAACCTGGGTGTGACTTGGAAATTTATCCTTTGAAAAGATGGAAAAATTCAAGTACCTTGGTTGAACAGTAACAAATATAAATGACACTCGAGAGGAAATTAAACGCAAAATAAATATTGAAAATGCCTGTTATTACTCGGTTGATAAGCTTTTATCATCCAGTCTGTTCTAAAAAATCTAAAAGTTAGAATTTATAAAACAGTTATACTACCGGTTGTTCTGTATGGTTGTGAAACTTGGACTCTCACTTTGAGAGAGGAACAGAGGTTAAGAGTGTTCGAGAATAAGGTGCTTAGGAAAATGTTTGGAACTAAGAGGGATGAAGTTACAGGAGAATGGAGAAAGTTACACAACGCAGTTGCACGCATTGTATCCTTCACCTGACATAATTAGGAACATTAAATTCAGATGTTAAGATGGGCAGGGCATATAGCACGAATGGGTGAATCCAGGAATGCACATAGTGTGTTAGTTGGGAGACCGGAGGGAAAAAGACCTTTGGGGAGGCCGAGACGTAGATGGGAGGATAATATTAAAATGGATTTGAGGGAGATGGGATATGATGATAGGGACTGGATTAATATAAGACATGAGCAGTTAATATTAAAATGGATTTGAGGGAGATGGAATATGATGATAGGGACTGGATTAATATAAGACATGAGCAGTTAATATTAAAATGGATTTGAGGGAGATGGAATATGAAGATAGGGACTGGATTAATATAAGACATGAGCAGTTAATATTAAAATGGATTTGAGGGAGATGGGATATGATGATAGGGACTGGATTAATATAAGACATGAGCAGTTAATATTAAAATGGATTTGAGGGAGATGGGATATGATGATAGGGACTGGATTAATATAAGACATGAGCAGTTAATATTAAAATGGATTTGAGGGAGATGGAATATGATGATGGGACTGGATTAATATAAGACATGAGCAGTTAATATTAAAATGGATTTGAGGAGATGGAATATGATGATAGGGACTGGATTAATATAAGACATGAGCAGACAATTTAATTTAAAAAGATACTGTACGTGTCTTTCTAGTAAACCTTTTCTAATCGGTCTATTTTTCGCAATCATTTGGTTAGAAATTTATAAATGGGTCGCAGTATCTTACATGCAGTTATAAAATATGATAATTAATAAAATATGCTGTAGCCTATGCCTTAAAAAATTTTCATATTTTCTTTCTTCCTCTATTACAATTCAATTTATTGCCCAGTCCTTTATGTAATGGTGTAGATACGCATTATCCTCAAGTTAAACGATCTTATTCGTTCGTAGTTATCAGCGGAATCCATGACACGAAATAAAAATTAAGGCCAAGGAAAAATAACATGCTGATAAGGACGCCTATACCCTTTTGCAGCATCTAATGCGGTATGTCATTAAAGATTTGACCTTTCTCTGAAGTCATCGTTGCATTTTTATGGTAGGCAGTCATCCCGAAGAGGTCACTGCATTTAGCGGCCATTGTATATGACACGCAATTTTAAAGGCTAATTTCTTCTTTTGCGGAAACGCATCAATTAAGGATTGCTGATGGCGTTGATGCAGAGATGGGAGTAACTAAACCAACAGCAATTACAGGAAACTATTTTCATAATCTTTGTGTAGGCGATGAAGGCAATGTGGGCACTGATAGACTTTGTCGTCTCTACATAATACAGATTCTTATCTTCTATGAATATGTTTATTTGAAAATTATGCAGGATGTCCTAGTATTGACTTACAACAGATCAATAGTTCCCAAAGTGGGTGTCGTGTGAAGATCTGAGGGGGTCATGAGATGGTTTACAAAATAAAACAAAAGCGCCTTACTAACATAACATTTTTGTTTATATAAAAACATAAACACAAACAATGTTAAACATGAAAATAACACAATGTTTCAGTACGTAAACCGGGGTTACTTTGACCCACTGAAATACATTTTTAAATGTTCTTTTGCTGGTTTCTTGTAAAAATTTCGAAGATAAAGCTCCAAATTCCATAAGCGAAGTGCGGGAACATTTCCTACAAGCATTTCAACATCATAACAATCACTGATAATAGTACATCTGATAAAAGTTTGTACAAAGCTGAAGGACAAAGTTACCAGGCATATGGGGTTACTGTGATCCACCTATATTTTCTTATATAGGCCTATAGGCTAACAATACTTCCTTACTGGTTTTAAGGAACACGGAGGTTCATTGCCACCCTCACATAAGCCCGCCATTGGTCCCTATCCTGAGCAAGATTAATCCAGTCTCTATCATCATATCCCACCTCCCTCAAATCCAGTTTAATATTATCTTCCCATCTACGTCTCGGCCTCCCCAAAGGTCTTTTCCCTCCGGCCTCCCAACTAACACTCTATATGCATTTCTGGATTCGCCCATACGTGCTACATGCCCTGCCCATCTCAAACGTCTGGATTTAATGTTTCTAATTATGTCAGATGAAGAATACAATGCGTGCAGTTCTGTGTTGTGTAACTTTCTCCATTCTCCTGTAACTTCATCCCTCTTAGCCCCAAATATTTTTCTAAGAACCTTATTCTCAAAGATCCTTAATCTCTGCTCCTCTCTCAGAGTGAGAGTCCAAGTTTCACACCCATATAGAACAACCGGTAATATAACTGTTTTATAAATTCTAACTTTCAGATTTTTGACAGAAGATAAGATGACAAAAGCTTCTCAACCGAATAATAACAGGCATTTCCCATATTTATTCTGTGTTTAATTTCCTCCCGAGTGTCATTTATATTTGTTACTGTTGCTCCAAGATATTTGAATTTTTCCACCTCTTCGAAGGATAAATCTCCAATTTTTATATTTCCATGCCGTACAATATTCCCGGGTTACTTTGGCCCATTGAAATGCATTTTTGTTCGTTTCTTGTAAAAATTTCGAAGATAAAGCTCCAAATTCCATAAGCGAGTGCGGGAACATTTCCTAAAAGCATTTCAACAGTCATAACAATCAGTAATAATAGTACATGTGATAAAACTTAGTTCAAAGCTGTGGGCCAAAGTTACCAAGCATATGGGGTTACTGTGATCCACCTATGTGTTCTCATATATAACCATAGTAAAATTAAACTGGGCCAATGTAGTACAGCATGTGGAAAATTAAACTGCAAACTGACAACAATATTCTTTATTATTATTATTATTATTATTATTATTATTATTATTATTATTATTATTATTATTATTGTTGTTGTTGTTGTCGTAATACTTTTTAAATTTGAGTATTTGATTAGTCACTTTTAAGTACGAGGGGTGGACACGCTTCTTCTTCCTGCGCTCTTGTGAGTTATTGGATTGCTATGGCAACAATGATAATTACAGTATTGGCAAATTGTTTCATAAAGTTAACTTTACAAGTTACGCTTTCTTAAATGAAGTGATGACGTTTTAGTTGGTACGGTAATATTTTTACGGCATATTTTGTGGCATATTATGCAAGATTTTCACTAACGATAAAGACTTTATAATGCTGATGCACACGAAATATTTTTTTAACACTTCCATTTAATTTTAATTAAATATTCGGTAAACACACTAATAAGAAAAGCTTATTTTACATTATACAAATATGTAATTAATGGTTTAAAAATATCCGTTTTTCGTACTACGAGCATTTTCTTCATTCAGTTAGAAATAGTTCCCTTCCACTTGAATTTTTAAAGTAGTAATCGATAAACTTACATATAAGAAATCAAACTTTCCGAGCCATATTTAAAAGCAATTGTGTTATGTTTAAATTTCTCGTTATCTTACCTATTTCTTGCAAACGCGAATTGCATCTGTCAGGCATTTTTACAGCGTTGTAACAGTGCATCAGGTTTTAAAATTCCTTTGCAGAACGAAAACTTACCTATGTTTGGATCAAATTTCTGCACATTTAAAGGACAAAACTAAAATTCTTTCAACCATTTATTGTCATAATACACTACTATCTTAAATTGACTAAGCATATTGGAAATTAATTCAATAGCTTATCCCAAAATACGCTATGAAATGTTTCATATGAAATAATTTTTTTCCTCGAAGACGAAGCAGAAACTAGCAAAATTGTATTAAACTTTTTGTTAGAAGTATCTCAAAGAATAATCCCTTGAAATTGACATTACTTACTGTTAACCCTGTACAGTGTAAAGTATATGTCGCACTCCCAGTAAAGTAGTGTCGTAACTGGAAAATTGTGATTTGTACAGCTATGCTAAATTTCCTGTAAAATACTGTTGTAAATTTTTTCATAAATACTGTAGCTATCAAATCGTTTGATAATTTACTATTTTATTATTAGAATTTCATACCTCCAACCAGTAAAACAGCGTTGGAAATAATTGTAATATTGTATTATTCGGTTGAGAAGCTTTTATCATCCAGTCTGCTGTCAAAAAGTCTGAAAGTTAGAATTTATAAAACAGTTATATTACCGGTTGTTCTTTATGGTTGTGAAACTTGGACTCTCAATTTGAGAGAGGAACATAGGTTAAGGGTGTTTGAGAATAAGGTGCTTAGGAAAATATTTGGGGCTAAGGGGATGAAGTTACAGAAGAATGGAGAAAGTTACACAACACAGAGCTGCACGCATTGTATTCTTCACCTGACATAATTAGGAACATTAAATCCAGACGTTTGAGATGGGCAGGGCATGTAGCACGTTTGGGCGAATCCAGAAATGCATATAGAGTGTTATTCGGGAGGCCGGAGGTAAAAAGACCTTTGGGGAGGCCGAGACGTAAATGGGAAGATAATATTAAAATGGATTTGAGGGAGGTGGGATATGATGATAGAGAGTGGATTAATCTTGCTCAGGATAGGGACCAATGGCGGGCTTATGTGAGGGCGGCAATGAACCTCCGGGTTCCTTAAAAGCCAGTAAGTAAGTAATACTGTATGTGAGTTCTCGACTTATGACAATATTTAACTGGGTGTGCGATGTGTACTCGTACATATGTCGCTACCACGAGATTGGCAGAGGCGCTCTGAAGCCGTAAACGCTTGTGTCCTGTGTGGGGTAGTAGGAGATTTTAAGGTATTATGCCGCAGTTTTCGAGAGAAGGCAGCACCGCGTTAACTCTGTGTATACGGCTTCTATCCTGCAACTTGATCGTACGTAATGCCACAAATCTCGTCGATGATTAACACTGTTTAGAGCTACCGCACTCCGTACTACATTTCGTTGCTGGGTATGGAACGTGTTCGCAGCGTTCCCAGGTTACCTAGATACGAATTAAACTCATTAGATTCTCACGTCTCTTCGCCTGGTGACTAATGTGGGCTTCAGTACAAAACAGAGGAAAGGAAATGTTAGTTATTACTGGAGCAATCCCATTTGTTTGTTTGCACCAATTTGTAAATTAGAACACAATGTGTGAATGTGATTAGAGGCTTTCGTAATAAGAAACGTCTACAAGCTTCCGCTAGTTGTCCGCAGTGCAGATCTGCAATTCAACATCAATATACATAGTAACTAAACTAAAGTACACACTCCATATTAAAAAGTATTACAACTAGTACTGAAATCGCCCTCGATCATGCAACGCGACTGCTGCTATTGGTGTCCCAATTACATAGGTTTAAAAGTGATCGAGAAAGCAGAGTTTTAATATTTTCATACTAGTACAATTCTGAATTAGTGCCATGAAAGAGTAGTGGAACGGAGAAAAATTCTCTCCGGCACCGGGATTTGAACCCGGGTTTTCAGCTCTACATCCTGATGCTTTAGCCACTAAGCAACACCGGATTCCCATCCCGGTGTCGGGCAGAGGGCAGGCCACTAGAGGGAACCCAAGAGGTGAAGCTTAAACTGAGACGATTCGATCCGAAACCGTCGTTCTGCCTAGACCTCGTCTTACGGAATGTGCGCTTGTTCGAGTCCTCACGGGGAAAGGAATTTTTCAATTAAATTTAGCCCAGTATACGGGACCGGTGACCATCCATCGTGATGCACTATGAGAGGTAGCGAAATCCGGTTATGAAAGCCAGCTATAACGGCTGGGGAATCATCGTGCTAACTACACGAAACCTCCATTCTGGTTGGATGATCGTCCACCTCTGCTTTGGCATATGGGCATGAGGCCAACGGCTGGCTGGTCGGTCTGGGCCATTGAAAGGTTGTAGCGCCACGGATTATTGGACTATTATTATTATTATTATTATTATTATTATTATTATTATTATTATTATTTTAACAGAACAATGTAATTTTCCCATGTCGCCTTGTCCATGACTCACATCACATGTCACAGGATCTACCTGGAATTGAATTCTTAACACGTCTGGTGAGAAACAAATTTATGGATCTTTTTACAGATGTAATCAAGACTAAGTTGTTATAGCGGACCCTTTAGCAAATGATAAATCATTCCAGTGCGAATGAGTATCGATTGTGATACGCACTCCATTTACTGATATGTCTCTTAGGAGGAGTAAGTAAAGAGTAGACCTCTCGAAATCTTAAGTTTCGTTTCACTACACGGTTCTAACACCCAAAAGTACGTACATCTGGTTGGATGATCGTCCACCTCTGCTTTGGCATATGGGCATGAGGCCAACGGCTGGCTGGTCGATCTGGGCCATTGAAAGGTTGTAGGGCCACGGATTATTGGACTATTATTATTATGTAAATATAATAAAACAATGGGGATCATTAATAAAATCATGAAACCCTCACTAGTACAAAGACACACAAGAATAGGCTTGTATAAAACCTTAGCACAGTCAGCATTAAGCTATGGTAGTGAAGCGTGGACTGTGAAGAATAAAGATGTCAGTAGAATAACAGCAAGTGAGATGAGGTTTATGAGAGCAACAGCTGGATATACTCGCTGGGATCATAAAAAAATGAGGACCTAATGCAAGAACTTCAAATAGAACCCATTATGCAGTTCATCAGCAAATATCAACTTCAGTGGAAGGGTCATCTCGAACGAATGAATCGATGCAGAATTCCAAAAGCACTGCTTCATTACCATCCATATGGCAAAAGATCTCTAGGCCGTCCAAAGAAGAGATGGACTGAAAATTCTAGTTTGAGACCGTAACAGGCCACTTGGCCTAATACTTGTTAGGAAGATGATGATGATGATGATGATGATGATTATTATTATTATTATTATTATTATTATTATTATTATTATTATTATTATTATTATTTTAACAGAACAATGTAACTTCCCCACAGTCGCCTTGTCCATGACTCACATCACATGTCACAGGATCTACCTGGAATTGAATTCTTAACATGTCTGGTGAGAAACAAATTTATGGATCTTTTTACAGATGATATCAAGACTAAATTGTTATAGCGGACCCTTTAGCAAATGATAAATCATTCCAGCGCGAATGGGTATCGATTGTGATACAGTACATGACGCACTCCATTTACTGATATGTCTCTTAGGAGGAGTAAGTAAAGAGTAGGCCTCTCGAAATCTTAAGTTTCGTTTCACTACACGGTTGTAGCACCCAAAAAGTACGTACATCACAATTTCGCCTACTCTGGAGACCTAAAATATCAATTACTAAGCATTGTCGTTTTGTTTGACCGGGCTTTGAACCCGGGTAAGATTATATTGCAGCCACAAGAACAGCTGTCATTACGAGTATGGGAACTATTATTACAAGAGGCTTTGCGAAGGAAGAAAGACAGAGAGCGGCCTAACAGAGATGCAAGTACAGCGCAGACTGTGAGGAATGAACTTTAAGAGAATAGACCTAGGTTGTATTTCACTGTAACTTCTCTAAGATGGTTCATTCCAACCGCGCTGTTGTTTCCTTGGTTATATTTATCATACACGATATACCGGTAGTATAAAGTTAGGAATAATCGTACAGATCGGTTTATATAATGAAAATACAAACTGCAGGAAAGCAACAGAAAACATCCTATATACGAGTATGTTATGCAAAAATGTCCAACAGGCTTAAGAGCTATTCCATCTCAAATCGACCGAAATATAGAGAAAATTGACCTTGCAATTTTTAAATACAATGAAACTTTTTCTGTCCGTTGACAACTGTGATACAATGCTTTGTGCCAAGTTTGAGGCATCAGAACTTCATAGTGTTTAAATTAAAAATATTTAAATTTGTCGTATTTTCATAAAATTAGCAACTTTAAACTGTTGTGGCTCCGAAACCCTTTCACCCAACGATCAAAATCATGGTTTATTTTGATACTGAGAAATTAAAGTTTATATTGACATGTTAACAGTTTTTCTTACTTTTATGGAAATGGAAAAATTTAGATTTTTCTTCATTAAAACGCCTTTGCCAACGAAAAAAATTTTTAAAATATATGGTTAGATTCCACATTGAAAGTACAAATAAACACATTTTTTTACTGGTGCACAGTTGATAAGAAAGTATTGAAAATATCAAATAAAGAAAATAAATAGTACGCGTGAGCTAACCAGCTGACTGTGAGGCGGGAGCTAGCCAAGACAACCAAGGCCAGGAGACATACGAGTAAACAAGTGATGTTTCGTCTATTAGCGCACAGCTGGGCTAGCTTTATCACAAGTTTTCATAAACACAGGAGTAAAATGACGCCCAACGCTCGCTTATCTTCAGCTCTCGGCCAGTGCGTGGGGTACTGCGCCGTTCAAGTCTAGGCGTGTGAAAATAATCTATTTAATACCCTCGAAACTTATTGCTGTGCCACTAAGCAAACAATGCCGAATCCCTCTTAATAATGCAAGTTTTTTTCTCAATATTTTTTTACATTTTTACAAATGGGCAAAAGCCTAAAAATAAGTAAAATCAGATTATCTGTCTCTGTGTAAAATAAAAATAAGGATTACTTCTTAACATAACCTACCAAATGTCAGCTTCAAAATGAGCTCCCGTTCAATGTTCTGCAGTAAATGGTTCCAGAGTTCTGAGCGCTGAAAGAGGCTTGTTTTATAAAATACGCTAAATTTGTCGTTCAACAATACGAAAACCGTTTGACTTTCCATAGTATACTTTTGAAAATTCACTCTCCTCAGCACCTTGTATAAATAGGGAAAAAATTACAGTATAAAATATGCAAGGTTCTTTACTGATCGATTTCATATGTAATAGCCCATATGTAGCCTATGCCCGTTGCTCTGTGATAGCCTTCAACAGTGAACGCATTATTTAACATTCTCTCGAATGACGCGTGTTTATAATTATAAACGATGGCAGTCCTGTGTGACAAATCGAAGCAGAAAAAAAGGCAGTACGTTTATGAATCTTAACACTTGACGGGATCACAAAAGGGTTCAATATATATGCATCAATCAGAAATGTCAGCTCGCATACCGAAATTGATTGGACAGCTAACAAAACAATAGAGCTGCTACATTCCACACGTCAGCTCGTTAAACGTCGACCTGCCGAAGTGTTAAAAGTGAATAAATATTTATCATGTTTGATGAGTGTTTTATTTGACCTTTCAGAGTTCAGTCGCAAAGAAAATATCTTACAAGAAGAAGGAATGTTACCAAAAGAAACAAGGTTTTCTTAATTCGCATAGTTCTTTTTTCTCAGAAATTCAGACTAAGATGTATGGGCAGATATGAATATGACACGAATGGGTTCAACATTTCAGACATTCATGAAAAATAACTTTCTTTTACACACTTCATTTCTTTACTTTTCATTTTCGTATTATCGATAACATGATTTGGGAAAAAGTACCAAAAGAATTGATTAAAAAACCATATACAGAGTGTTTCCGGGCTAGTGTTACAAACTTTCAGGGATGATGGGGAAGGGCACATGTATCAATTTGAAATAAGAAACCCTGGTCCGGAAATGACCGAGTCGAAAGTTACAAGCAAAAATAGTTGTGTGTAAATGGAATAATTTTATTCCTCTGTACACCTTATTTATGTGTATTTATCTGTACATCTTACACATACTGTATTCATCTGACGTTGTTTACGTTGTCTACTTACAGTATTCCATTCAGTGCGTTCTCTGAGGGATGGGAGAGGAAACTACACTAAAGCAATGCAGATAGCGTAATGTGTAACGGACATGGTCGGTCGTGATATGCACGCCTGTAGACAGCAGTGCATGTGTACAAGTTGCAGTGTCCAGTCGATCAGTCCTAGTGAAATGGAGGAGTACACGAGAGCGGAATAAGCAGATCTGATTTTCGAATACGGATGAGCCAATGGGAACAGTAGAGAAGCTCGCAAATTGTATCGCACAAGTACCCACGTAGGAGACATCCGGCCCATACCATCTGTCCACGACTGTTCCAAAGGTTAAGGGAAGGAGGGCACGTGTTGCGAAATTACAATTCCATTTCCACACAACTATTTTTGCTTATAACTTTCGACTCAGTCATTTCCGGACCATGGTTCCTTATCTCAAATTGATACATGTGCCCTTCCCCATCATCCCTGAAAGTTTGTAACACCAGCCCGGAAACACCCTGTATATTAATATTTAAATCAGTGATGTCAATATAATTTAAAGAGTGATATTTTGATGCAAACTATGTAATTAAAAATTATATTGTTGTTAAATAGACTTTACTGTTAGTTATTATAAATTACACTATAGAGTTATTATCTCTTTCTCCTAAAATGTAAGTAACTATTGGGTTCAATTACAAGTCTGTTTCATATGAGAAGAAGTAAACGTTCTGTGTTATCAAATATGTCCACATAATCATTTACATTGCAGAATAAAATAACCACTGCAACAATAGAAAAATACGTGTAAAAATGTCTTATGAACGATTTATAAGAAATAAATCAAATTACAAATAAGAAAATGGGAAAATGATCTTGTTTCTCTCCTGTTAAAAACACTGCCGTTAGCACAATCCATTCTAAAAACATATCTTCCTGAGTCTTGAGACATTTGTTGTTATATTTTTAAAGTTAAATATAATTCTACACTTCAAAAAAGTCACTGACATAAGGAAAAATGCTAAAAATTCTGCAGGTTATATTCATTTAGTATTCTGCCCAAGGGCAAGTCTTTCACTGCAAACCCAGCTTTCTTCAATCTTTCCTATTTTCTGCCTTCCTTTCCGTTTCCTCATATGAACCATATATCAGGGCACAAATGTAGGTTTATTGTACTTTGGGTTTCTGCACATACATCTTACATCATAAACATGTATGAAGTATAGTATTGTGTACTATAGGCTACTCTCAGGACTCAGGAGGATTATATCTGCAGTGCCTGGGAAAAGTGACATAAGTCAGTTTCAACAAACCTTTTTGATAATTTATTGACAACTTACGGAACATCTGCTCGCTTGGGAAAAGAGACGTAAGTATTTCTCCCATTACAATAATTTATACAGAAAAAAAAATCAAATCGACATAAACCAGTGTAAGTTGCCAATAAATTATCAAAAAGGTTTGTGAAAACTGACTTATGTCACTTTTCCCAGGCACTGCAGATATATTGCTACACAGAAGAACGTCACAGTTACATCCAAACACTCCAGACATCAGGATTAAACCACAGTCTAGTATATACAGTCGCGAAGCTCAATACGTAGTAAATATGCAAACATTAGGTAGTTGCTCACCACTAGGATCGCTAATATCGCCTCATTACAGGCAATGCAAAATAGAACCGTCACAGTCTATTGTTTCTAGCACCCTCAAAACTCAAGCTTCGTGACTGTATATAGTAGACTGTGATTAAACTGTAACAGGAAGGTACTGAAAATTTCACGCTATCAGCATTGAAAGCGGAGATGTGATGACGTACGAGTAATAATCAACAGTGGATTACAAATGTATGCCGTAAAGACTTGAAAAGCCGTGATTACTTATGTATTTCACTCGTAATACGTAACTTTTGTACTTTGGGAGTGGCAAGCGATTGAAAATGAGAAGTGAGCAAAAACTGTTGCACGTTTTTAGCAATTATTTAACAATGTATAAAATATTCATTATGGAATTAAATAAATTACATAGATAGAAAGCCCTTTATAAACTCTTTAATTTACACACAGGTTTGCCTTCTCTCTCTTTTACAGATACCGTTATTGGCATTTAATAATGTTACGCGTCAGCGTGACTTATATTTTGTGTTCGTAGATTAACGTTATTTAACGTTAAATCTTTTTCGACATGCCGCATTCCTCTCTTTCTGTTTACATTGTACAGACATCCTCAATCCGCCTAGACCAGAGGATATCACGATTGCCATTTGATCCGAAGTTCGCAGTTTGAAACTAGGTCGAGGATCACAGATTTTTAAGGCGTGTAAAAATCCCCAGTATGGCTGTTTTCCCAAGGGAGTAAAGACCGTAACGTCATGTATCGTAATTTACGGCACGTAGAAGAAACAAGAACTACACAATATTACCAACCACCTGCTGTTCTTCCAGCACTAAATTTCCTCTGTTGCGGACTTCTATTAAAAGCGCTTAAGACCTGTAAATAACAAATTAGGAAACAAAATAAAAGAAAAATGCGACGCAATAAGTTATCCAAAGTAGCACCATCTATACTTGTTTTTTTTTTTAAGGTGGTACATGACAGGAGCGTTGCGATCAGAAAAACAACTTAATGTCACATAGCGTGGTAGGCCTGTTGCTATGGTAACAACCGTTGAGTTGCCAAACTTACAGTTCGCACGTGGCAAGTGCTCAATAGCTCTCTTGACGACATTTATTGTGCACACAATGTTAGCATTGGTACGTTTCGTCTTTGATTCTCTGTCGATTTTTCTATTGTTTTCTTACCTTCACGTCAATAGTCAATGAATGTTTTAAAGTCAGCCATCTTAACGACAATTGCTAGCTTCCATCAGCTGGCAGCGTGGTAGTCCATATTGGCAACATGGCACTGTAGTTCCAAGCTCGGCCGCTTAACTGTCATGCCCCATCTTTCAAAAAAACAAGTATAAAACAGTCGTTCTCAAAGTGTGGTTCGCGGCCTCCTAGGGGACCGTGAAGGGGTCTCTCAGTTCTTTTGGGCTAGTTGTGATTGTTGCCAAGTCGTTTTTTTTTCCTTGGTGAGATTTTCTTTTTCCAAGTGATGCTGGTTATACTTTGGATGTTCTATTATCTTATCGGCGATGTATGCAATTTAAGGGGAAAGGAGCTGGCCACCCTACCTCATTATCTTCTGGCCTAGTTGCCTCATAAGTGGTGGCTTGTTGGTATCACTTTTAAGGTTCAGCCCTGTCTTCGGACAGTTGACTATACAAACAATCATAAAAAAGTGGATTGAGAGATTTTCCTCATTCCTTAATAACACATTTTGTCAAATACAATACTGCAGATCGTTATAAAAAGTGAAGAATTTCTGAACAAGGCGTCGAAATAGTACGGAGTGACATTTGAAATAAGTGTCCTTTCTTCTTTCAGTGGAAGAATGAAAACAATGACATAAAAACAATATTAAATTTATATTTTATTCTACTGGATTAAGCTATGGTCCGTCCCAGGATTCTGTAAAATAGAAAGACGAAATAAGTCCTCTGTAAAAGTGGGAGGGCTAGGACCAATGGTCGCTCTGGTGGGGGTAGGTGTTGGTTAAACGAAGCTAGCAATCGCTTGCAGGGATTGGATCATTTCTATCTGAACTCTACTCTACTTTCTACCACAGGGCTGGCACATTACGTGATTCTGAGAAATGAGCACTGTGTGCTTTAAAGAGCGGGTCTTGCGAGCGCTCTGACGTATGCATACTGCACGTCATGCAGTGTCGGTGAAGTGGTGACTCTGCAATATGATGGCGAACTTTGAAGACGGAGCTTCCGCTCATACATTAAAGCGTCCCGTTATTCCCAATGCTTTTAATGTATCATGGGAGGAGGAGTTCTTTTGGTAGAGAGCAGTGGATTAGCAAAGTGTTTAATTTGGCATAAAACACTCCAACTGATTAAGAAGTTCAATATCCAACGACATTATTCTTTACAACATACTAATGAATATGACAAATATGTTGGCAATGAATGCCATAAATTAATACAAGTTAAAGAAAATGTGAAAACATTCAACGAAGATGAATTCATCAAGCGATGTTTAATTATGTATAGTGCCAGATGAACTCTGTCCACAGCAAGTAGAGAAGTGGAAGCCTGTCTCGTAGACCCGTGGTGAGGAGATTGCAGTATGTGCGTATGGGTTATGTAAATAAGCCTAATGATTTTGTGTGTGCATAGAGCGAAGTTTATTTCATTAAATTAATAAGAGTGTTATAAATTCTGTAATGCACAATGGATTGATGTAATATCCTTATAAACTACTATGTACTGACAGACTGAATGACTAGAACAACCGTGGCTCTTGTTATATTAATGCAGGAAGGTAGCTGTAATGCGAGTCCGCCACTGCGTGAGCGTTCTGCGCTGGCTTGGAATTGAAGTGCCTTGCGGAGCGAGAGCAGCTCTGGCCGGCTAAATGGAGCCGCTCTCATGCCCGGCCCTGTTCTAACACGAGAATCTTACCCCTTAGCGGTCTCGAGGTGATGCTGCCCGCAATGCACTCCGGCACAGATAGACTCCGTCCCCATATGCGTGAAGTTACTCCACAGATTCTCGGGACGCACCATAGTAAGAATGATATTTACGTAAAAGTTATAAGAAAAATGGAACTTTCAACGCAACTTTTATCGAATTTATTTCACAACCGGTTTTTCATTCATTATTTAAATGTACTTTTCAAACTGTAGGAGTGAAGAACAGGATTTGAATCGTTTTTTCCACTCTACCTTAGTCAGCTATACAAAGTCTCGCAGTTGTAATAACAGACGTATATTAACAGGCAAGCTACGGAAAATCAGATAACAACAGACACCTAAAACATATTTGTTTCCAAATATTACATGAAACATTTACAATCTGTTTCGCAAACCATAATCAAATATCCTGGCTACGATCAAATGTTCAGCGATTGACAAGTGCTTATTTTATTTAATCGACGATAGCAATCTCTGACATTCGTCAAATCAGTGGTCGAATCACATGATGAAATTTCGGCCTGTCAACTGAATTGACAATAATTATTATCAACACAGTGATGAAATATTACGAACTTGAGCATCTTCACTAATATCAGATAAAGTCAATAACACTGTTCTAACTTATTACACCAATTTTTTGCTGAATGACATTAGGCCTAATTCTGATGACGTGTTTTGCCTGAAAATTCACCCGAACTGAACCCATAACACGATACTGATCGTCGCAGGAAGTCCATGTTTAAAAGCATTATAAATTAAAATATCCTAGCATTTCTGGACAACAGCAGTTTAGGGTTTTATTAATATTCTTATTTGTCAAGTAAGTTATTTGTATAGGCATATAATGATTGTCGTAAGTATTTCTACATAATTTATTCTCAATTATGTGTCTATACTCTACAATAAAATTTATAATTAATCCCGTCTCATCAGACTTGAAATTACAACAGTTCTTCGCTCTTCCTTTTGCATTTTTCCTTTATTTTTAGTTGTATCAACATTTAAGCCCTTATTTCGAGTAGTACATTTTTACATCACAACAATTTTAAGCATAACTGAGCATTCAGAATTTTACAACGTACAAACTTAGACATAAAAAATGACCGATTTCCAGTAGCCCATCACAATGAAAATCAAACATAAACGTAACATAAACACAAAAGATTACGGTTACCAAATGGGGTCATTCACAATGATTCACATAAACACTGACATTAACATTACCTTTAGGCGTTAACATGAAAGTTTTCGAACTCCAAACTTTCATGTTTATGCTTACGTGATTTGCAAACAATACGCAATCGTAGAGCGCTGAAGTTTACAACAAAATATGGCGAAAAATGACGTCGTTGTTATGTTTTCATGGTTACGATGTTTATGACTTTTGATTTTACGGTAACGTTTACATTTTTAGTTAATGGTTATGTTATCTTTAATTTTGATTTAAAAGGGCCTATAGTCTGAGTCCATCTGTTTCACACGACTAGAAAAAGAATGCTTATTTGGCACCTAATTTACCCCTTGTATATATCTTTATTATAACTTAGATTATTTACAACACGTAATCTATAAACAGACGAAAACAAGGGGGAAAAAAGGAAAATTAGAGCGAAGTTTTGCTTAAGAAAAATTCGTTCACGTGTAAATCCAAGCTCTCACGAAATCACACCTTCCTTAAGAGACTTGGTCTATGGCTTGTCGGTATTTTTGTGCATAGGATGATACAACCGTTGCTTCTTGAGAAGATACAGTCTTCTAAATAGTCTATAGCCTACACAAACTAAAGAATCGTCAGTCTGCCATATCATATTAATGCTGATAAACAACTTCGATTATTATCTAAATATCCTATAAAATAACAAGTGAAAGTTTTATACTATTCAGGTGAAACTTGAACCTTATTTTCTTTAAATTGGCCATAAGTCTCCCAGAGAAAGTCACTTATAGTGAATACAAGCAATATCGCACTGTTTGAAGATAATAAAATGTTTCTTTCACATTAAGGAAATGACTCAAAGTGAAAGGTTCTCTCAGAGCACGAAACGACATTAGATTAGCCTCTGACATCAGAAGGGAACTGTTTCTGTAAGACGACGCTATTTGTCAAATTCATGCCAGTACTTTCATAAAGAAACATGAACTCAACGCATTTTATCCCAATGTTCCTTGTAGAAGAACAATTAAATAAGGAATAGCAGCGATCCCAGTCTATAGCCGCAAGGCTTCGTGAGAGGTTTCGACGTGATTAGATTCAACCACTTCAATAATTAATTTCAATTGAAACACAATCACCGTTTCGTTACAGGTAATCCGCATGTTGATCCTATCATAATTTCGGTACTAGATTATAATTATCTTAATTAGAATTCTACACTTATTCAATGAGGAAGTCTCAATCATTACTTTCTGTTCTTCATTATGTAAACGCACCAATTTTCGTCACCACTAATAATAATCAGGAACGAACATCGATATTGTTGACGAGAAAGCAAAGAAACACAAATGGCATCACCGATTTGGTCACAATTAATCATTCTGACCAATTTTCGAGTTGACTGATGTGGTCCAGCGTTTAAACCAGGCCTGCAAAGTAGGGGAACTATGACGTCAGCCTCACTCCACTTCTATTGGGGATGATTGACTTCCGCCCCGAGAATGAATGTAGATGCAGCCGAGCGAAAATTGAACGCCGTGACCGCACAAGTAGAAAAGGTGGGTGGGGTAAGAAAGGGGAGGAAAGCAGTCGCTCTCAAGAGCTACAGTTCTGCAGGCCTGGTTTAAACGATCTTCATCAAAGTCGGATGGTATTCCTGAAAGTTTTCGTGCCATACTTTCCCCGATGGCGTTCTACCCATAAACAGCACAAAAACGGTTCTAGCAGACTCCGATACCCTTACACCCAAAAGGATTATGTCGGAAATGTTAGTTTTTTTTCTACGCAGCATGCTGTGACAGACAAATTTGTTACAAAGGTCCTATTGCCATAGCCATCTGAGTCCTGAGACATTTGTTGTATTTTTAATGTTCAATATAATTCAACTGACACTAGAGAAAATGCTGAAAAAATTCTACAGGTTAGAGTTAGGCCACAAATGTAGGTATATTATATTATTGTACTTCGGGTCTCTGCACATACATCTTATAACATAATCATGTATGAAGTATAGCCTACTTACTTCAGGACTCAGGGGGATAGAGAAGAAAAACGCTATGTCTTTACGCATCAACCTTTTACATGGCGATGCATTCGCATTACTTACTAATACTTTGGTTCAAGAATTGTCACGAAGCATATAGGAAGAATTATTATGTAATTATAAATGGAAGTATTAAAATTATCTAATGTCTGATGATAACACTTTTTAAGTACTATTTTTATCTAAAGAACTGAAAGTTATAAGTGAATGAAATAACAAATACAGCACTTATTTTGCAATAGAGAACCACCAAATAAAATTCTCACATTCAAAACTCTAAAGTAATGGGAAACACTAGAATAATTGATTAAATGGCGATCTTACTCGTGTTAATTATGTAAGCATGTGCGGCTTACAGCTGTTTCGATGTTACTTGACACCATCTTCAGAGCCTTATGTGTCTTGGCGCCATCTCAACTTCGCTGCCTGTTGTGTGGGTGTGTTCTTGTGATGAAGAGTTGTGTCAAATAGTATGTGTTCTGAAATTGATCTGTGTGTTGAGAATTTGATCAGGTGTGTTTTAGTGTGTCTGTATATTTCATATTGTTCTAGTGTGTTGAGTTTTTGGTTTTTGGGTTGTATGTGTATTGTACAATAATCCTACATATGCCGAACACATAACTAATGCTAACAACACATACAATAACATAAATACAGACATGGAAATCCTACACATACAAACCAAAAACCAAAAACTCAACACACTAGAACAAAATGAACTATACAGACACACTAAAACACACCCTAATCAAATTCTCAACACACAGATCAATTTCAGAACACACACACTATTTGACACAACTCTTCATCACACGAACGCACCCACACAGCAGGCAGCGAAGTTGAGATGGCGCCGAGACACAGAAGGCTCTGAGGATGGTGTCAAGTAACACCGGAACAGCTGTAAGCCGCACATGCTTACATAATTAACACGAGTAAGATCGTCATTTAATCAATTATTTATATTCTGGTGTTAAAAGTAGTGTACGAAAGATTCAACGTGGAAACACTAGGCTGAAGACTTGTAGCGTATCTATGTGCAATTCTAACACGGACATAATATGGGTGCGAAGTCTAAAAGGACACAGGATAGAGACTGATTTCAGGGAAAGACTGCGATATAAATTGACGGAACGCATAGTTCTAGCACGTTATACAGAGTCAAACCTAAGTTACCGGCATTCTTACCGAGAAGGACTTAAGGCTTGGTTTCTTTAAAATGATGAGACGATAGTAATTTTAACAGTGCATATTTAATAAATTCAAACACAATTAAATGAGGAATAAAATATATGCAACCGATGTAATAGAGTACAAAAATATAATTAGCCCGTAAAATGCTGTGTCAACAATATACTTTGAGACTACAAATTCCATAAGAACTCCAGCCTTCAAAGTGGAAGTAGACGCTGTTAGCTCCACGCCTATTTATCCAAGTACCGCAGTTTGATTTATCTCGTTACGTACAGGAAATTACAATCTACTGGAACACACGTCCCGGGCTCCGAGCCAGAACCACGTGTTTCGCCGTCATGTCAGTCTACCGCTCTCATCTCTGAACTGTGTTCAAGCGGTCTGCGATAACATCGATGCAACCAGATTCTTAATGACCGACCGACTGTAGTGTTTACTGTCTTATCTCAAGGCCGAATTTATTACGTAAGAATAAGTATTATGACAGTTGGCCCATCGCTGACAATACGCAACGCTAAAAATAAAGCCAAAGTCATCCACGTGCCTGTTGAAAGATTGTTATAGCCTATATTCAGAAATTTTAGCTCGATGCTGTTTATTGAATCTCAATCCAACGTTCAAACAAGATGGAATAAGTTTTTATTTGGTTATTTAACGACGCTGTATCAACTAGCTTACTAGGTTATTTAGTGTCGATCAGACTGGTAATAGCGAGATGGTATTTCGCAAGATAAGGCAGAGGATTCGCCTTAGATTACCTGATATTCGCCTTACGGTTGGGGAAATCTCTAAAAACACCCAACCGGGTAATCGGCCTATGCGGGAATCGAACCCGCACTCGAGCGCAACTCGGATTGGCATGCAATAGTCTTAGCCGAGCTACCCCGGGGGCTAATAAAATATTATTATTATTATTATTATTATTATTATTATTATTATTATTATTATTATTATTATTACAAATGGGCACATAATTAAGTATTTACATGTAGCCTATACAAATTACGAACATTTCGTAAGAGTTGAAAACGGTTGAAAGCCGTCATCTTCAAACTAGTCTACAGTAAAGGCTGGTTCACAATAAACCGGGAACGAGAACCAGAATGAAAACGAGAAGCAAAGGACGTGAATATGAACATTTTTATTTACAATAAACCGAGAACGTAGACGACTATGCATATCGATATGCATGTCAATAACGCATTCTGATGTTATTTGTGAATAACTGATCAATGGCGTTCTCGCATGAGTACAAGGCAGCCAACATAAACACAGGTTAACCAACTTCGAAATTTAAACTGAAACATTTCATTAGGTACGGTACTATAAATATGCCCATGCATCTTTATTATCACAACCTATTTTAAGTCTACCATAACGTAAAATAATTAGAGAAGAAACATTTGTAATAGAACAAAAATGAACACAACAGTAGTTATTGAAATGAAGCGTGAATATGTAGTGTGTAATACAACCAATACAGTAATAAAATATGATTCACTTACGATCGGTGTTCAAAGATGCAGCTATTGAAAGCCACGTATTCTCCTCCATTTTCTCATCTTTATACGAGGCGCGCCGCTTATCGTAAACGTGAGGATTTTCCTCAACACTCAATATTAGAATCTATCCAAATAAAACTTGCTCCATGATGCACAGCACAGAACAAAATAATGCATAGGTTATGTCACGGTCTTCTTTGCTACAAAATATATCCGACGACAAAGTAGCTTTTAGATAGCAAGCAATAGAATGAATCTAGTGGGTTGTGATCGGAAACGTGAACGCCAAAGTTGAAACTTGGCCAACTCTCCGTTCCCGATCCCGGGCTCCAGCAAGCTTTTCGTTAATTGTGAATGCTCACATTTAAATGTACACATTTTAACAATTTTACCGTTTTCGTTTTCGTTCCGATTCTCGTTCCCGGTTTATTGTGAACCAGCCTTTACTGTCAATGTTCCACGCTGATCTATGAACCCGGCTGTATCTCTACTCTCAGCTGACGCGTGTAATGTTTTACGATCTGGCAACAGACGTTCGACATTGTTTGTCGTTTTGATCTGCCGACGATCGTTGGGTCGCGTTAATTTGCTACACGATTTTGAATTGCTAATTTGCAGAACACAGTGTAATTATTGCACACTGTACCCCGGGTCACTGTCAGTGTCACATCCGTCTCGGAGCCCGACATTGTCCCACATGGCGCATGCTCCCACACAAAGCGTTTCACTGTGACTTCATGCATAGCTCAAAGATATAGAGAAATAGCGTACAAAATTATACTCTGCTCATTTTGTATGCATTAACTATGTCACCTTCTGACGTAATGTTGTACTAAAATGTATTTTTAAAGCAATATATGACCTAATGCAGGATATTTTGATATAAAATAAATGCTCTGATATTCAGAGTAAGAAAACATTAGCAGCAAAGGATACAACGACATCAATAATAATAATAATAATAATAATAATAATAATAATAATAATAATGTAAACAGTTGAAATCGTACGGTCATATGAAAAGAATTACAAACGATAGACTTCCAAAAAGATTGCTTGGATGGTTAACAAAATGAAAGAAAATAAGAGGGAAACCTAGGACGACATGGTTAGAATGAATCATTATCAGAAGCATAGGATAACAAGAGTGAGATAGGAGGATGGGAGTGAATGGAGAGAGAGAGAAGGAACAGATAATATTGGGCACAGGAAAATACAATAAAAAGCATCTGTACTACCTGAATATGTGCAATTATGATTATTATTATTATTATTATTATTATTATTATTATTATTATTATTATTATTAATCTTCTAATATAATAAAACCTTGTTAATCCGGACTAATTAGGGGATAAGTTGACCGGTTTAACTAAAGTCCGGATTAACTGAAATAACCTAAAAGAACAGTATGAAGCAGAGACCTGCAAGAGAGCGATGCTAAACGATATCTGAGATCGGTTTTACCGAATGCGCTTCGTGTGTAATCGCTCGAGCTCGGGTTTGGCCTGCGCTCGCTCGAGCTCGCCCGGGGATCGCTCCCTGTCGGAACGAGCGCTCGCTTCAACCACTGTACGCGAAGCAGTATGCTGCAGTACTACGTAGTACAGCATTGGTAAAAATCGAATGCATTCATTTGATTATCAAAACCATTCGAAATAATAGAAATATTCACAATATCACTCGATTATTCATTGATTTTGCTTACCACCACAACAAGCCGTATGAAGTTACACAAAATATGTACTCGCATAACAGAATGTGTTCCATTTTAAGATAATGATAAGAGCTTCGAGTTCAGAATCATATGACGCAAAAATAGAATGATAAGCTTCGAATTTTCTGTGTGGTTGTTGCGTACTGACTCTTCTAACAGCCCCAGTATCTGACCCTGATCTTCATTAAATTAAACACCTGACCTACATGGTGATAAGAAAAAGAGCGCTGCTCTCAGGCTATAGGCCTACGTATAGAATGAGTAATCAACATACTGCAATGTTATTGAACAATTCATTCATGCATTCGAATGATTTAATCCTACAATGGAATAATCATAGAAATCATTCGATTGTTTTCAACAATTATATATTTTAGTGGAAATATAATTAATTACACATTTTTCTTTGTTTAGATTGAAAGAACCTGAAATGATTTTCTGTATAAATATATTTCATTCGTACTCAGTTTAACATTTAACTTCAAAAACAAACTGAGACACAAATTTAATCGTAATAATATTGTAAATGCAAATGAAATGTTTGGTTATATTACTATAAAATGTATATAAAACCGAGAAATTACATTTAATACGTGATAACTAAAAATGTCTATCGAAGTATGAAATGCAAATAATAAACTAGTAGCGATATATTTTGTTTCATCTCGAACGTAATATGAACTTTACTCATATTAACTTGGGAATATTTTTTTTTTTTTATTTTAGTAGGTTATTTTACGACGCTTTATCAACAGCTTAGGTTACTTAGCGTCTGAATGAAATGAAGGTGATAATGCCGGTGAAATGAGTCTGGGGTCCAGCACCGAAAGTTACCCAGCATTTGCTCGTACTGGGTTGAGGAAAACGCCGGAAAAACGTTAACCAGGTAACTTGCCCCGACCGGGATTCGAACCCGGGCCACCTGATTTCGCGCTGACCGTTACTCCACAGGTGTGGACAATCCTATGTACTTTAAGGTATTCTTATCCTTTACTTCTCCGAATTTAGTCCAAGCAGAGCTAGTAACTGCTTTCCCTTTTTTTCCACTACTCTGACTCTGCTGATTTAACTTTATTTTCGGCATATACTTTTGACATCGTGTCTTGTAATCTTTTACCATCAACAGAGACGGTGTCCGAGCCTCTGCTTGAAATCGACGTCGATACTATTGAATCATCTTCAACATTCGTTTTGATGAAACGTACTGATTAGATAAGCCTACAATTCACCTACTGCTTACTGCTACCGGAAGAGCACTCATGAACACCGAGCGCTCGTCCTCAGACCCGATCGCTCGGTGTGTTGCCTTACTTCGTGATTTATCGGAAATATTCGTAGATGATCGCTATTCATTCCGTCAGTGCCTTCCTGGATGATAACGGTATCCCGCGCTCGCTCTCTTGCAGGTCTCTGGTATGAAGTGTATTAAAACTCCGTTTACAGGAACAAAACACGTTTATTTTGCTGTATTTAAAGGGCAACCAACATTGAGTGCACACAAACTCTGCGTGACTTAAATTGTGGTTTTCTGTTAACGAAAAGTGGCGTGTATTATGCAAATCTAGCTTTCAAGTGTAGCTCACAATTCAAGTCACACAGAGTTTGTGTGCACTCAGTGTTGGTTGCTTGACGGTTGTCAGCCCACTTTCAAGTCGGTGGATATAAAGGGATAAATTGAGCCTGGGTGTGGTAGAGTTCCTAGGTAGCTCAGTTGGTAGAGCTTTGGTGCGTTCAGCCAAAGGTCCTGGTTTCGATACCCGGCCTCGAAACAATTATTCAAATTATCTTCACAGGGAGTTATACCTGAAAGCTAGATTTACAGAGGAAATATTTGTTGGTATTTGCTCCACAAAATTCCCCAAAATTAACTGTCCAACGTCTCCCGTTTTCCTGAAATACGCATTCCAATATTCAACTAAAAATGCTAGTTTTCTCGAACCAAATTCACAAAGCCCACAATGATATTACGCTTTTATGTTTAACTCAATGCCATGACTCCTCTCTCAAAAGGAGTACACTTAGTCTTCTTCCACCCTGTATATGGAACCTAGAACAGAATCATATTATTGTGACATATCGAAGTACGTATGATATTTCCGTGCAGGAATTCTGCGTTAACATTATGATGAAGGATGGGTGAAGCGGAGAAAAATTTTCTCCGGCACCGGAATCGGAATCCGGGTTTTCAGCTAAGGGAAACTAAGAGATGGAGCTTAAGGCTGAGAGGATTCAATCCGGCATCGGAACTGGAATCCGGTGTGGCTTAGTGGATAAGGCGTCAGCACTTAGAGCTGAAAACCTCGGTTCGGGTCCCTGTGCCGGAAAGAATTTTTCTCTGCTTCACCCATTCTTCATGATAGAACAAAATCGTTAAGTACTTCGATAATGAGAGTTAAAATAGCGTGTCCTTCAGGAGGCACTAAGCAATTTCACAAGCCTAGTTTTCGAGCTCCTGCTTTCCTTCCTTTTCTCAGCAGAAATTACATTTTATAAATCTTTTTGTTACTTTTAGAGTAGCAGTTTCGATAGCTATAGAGGGAAATGAGATACACAAATTACAAATTATTTTTTAAGATTTCACCTTCAAATTAGCAGCTTTCAAATCATGAATAGTCTGAGACTCTCACATTGAGGTGAATTATTGCTGACAGCCTCCAATTGAACTACATGGAAATTACGTGCGTAATTATGATATCCTGTTCGGTATGAAGTAAAGCGTAATTACACCCAAAGTCGACCTTAACCACCATTTCCGATCGCAAGTTGCAAGTATGTAATCAGCAAGTAACACCCAGAGCGCTGTGTTGTGACATCCATGCCATTCCCAAGTACAGGGTGTAGAATGTTGTAGCACGCTGGTTCCTTCAAGGGTTCTCTTTAAAGGTACAGAGAATATAATTCCAGCATATCAAGTGACATTAATTTACGATGAACAAATGGCTGTAGAGCAGATTTCTGCAGGCAACATAATCTTCTTTTGTCACTCTCATTTCACCGTTCCTCCATGACTGCTATCTCACCAAATCGTCCTGACTAACTTTCGCAGTTCTTCCGATTCTGAACACATCCTGCAAAGTCCTCTTTATCCTTTATAATATACAAAAATAAATATAACCAGGGGATGAATTTTAGCATATTTGCATGTCTTATTCCTTAATTGCAAATCATAATATGCTACCATTATACAGGGTTAGTTAAAAGTCCCGCACCACCTAAATAACTTTTGAAGCATGTGGTTCAGTAACATGAAACTTGGTATGTGAGGATAACCATATACTAAAAACTCAATAATGGTATTACAGAGTTTTTCTACTTCCGGTTTAACCGGAAGTAACTCAAACTCTCTCATTTTAAATGGAACACCCAATATATATTCTTTATTGTTTAATAAAGCTCATTAAGAACTTTTCAAAAGTACCTACACTTGATACTTCTGTACAAATTCAGTGTTGCTAAATAAAATTGAAGTGGTGCAAGATATTCCTAAAGCCTGGTTAAATCATTCCTTAAATGGTTTCTATGATCGAGTAACATATTGTAAAGCAGCTGAGGACTACCAATTTGAACACATAATTTAGAAGGTGAGCTAGCTTTGTTTTGTTTTTGTTAAGGAAGGAGTATTTTATCATTTTAATATTCGATACACTTTTCTGTTTTCTTGACTTAGCAACACTGAATTTGTACAGAAGTATCGAGTGTGGGTACTTTTTGAAAAGCTCTTAATGAGCACTATTCAAAAATAAAATAATATATTGGATGTTCCATTTAAAATAAGAGAGTTGAGTTACTTCCGGTTAAACCGGAAGTATAAAAACTCGGTAATGCCATTATTGAGTTCTTAATATATGGTTATACTCACATACCAAGTTTCATGTCACTGAACCGTATGCTTCAAAAGTTATTTAGGTGGTGCGGGACTTTTAACTAACCCTGTATAGGGTGCGGCAGTGGGATATGACGACTTTTATAGCCCTGTTGTGGGATACTCAGGACGAATTAAAAGAAAACACATATACTGGAAGTAATCTAGTACAATGCAATTTATTAATGTCTGATTACTTTTTAAAAACTAAATTTCGTAAGTAGCCTCCACGGCAACGAATACATTCCTGCAATCTGCTATGAAATTTCTGCATAACTCGCACCAACAAAACAGATTTGATGGCATTAATTTCGTTCCTCATGTTTTATTTCAGCTGGATTATGGTGCGAGGCTTGTTGCGATACACACTACTTTTGAGATAACCTCATAAGAAGTAATCAGCTGCAGTCAAGTCAGGAGATCTTGGTGGCCAGGCCAATGTCTCCAAATCGTGAAATTATTCGTCATGGAAACATGTTTCACAGACAGTTCCTTGAACCATGAGCTATAAAACTGAAGCTGAGCAATTTGTACAAAACTTATCCGTTCCAACACGATTGTCTGTCAAAATGCTGTACAACATTGGGCATTCTCTATTATCATCAGCTACGGTCTTAGGAAAATTAATTTTGCTTCCATCGAAGATAAAGTTAATCAAATGTAACTAAGACGATGATGGTGATGGTGATGGTGATGGTGATGGTGATGATGATGATGATGAAGATGATGATGATGGTCTGTCCCATCTTTGTAACGTCCTCATACTTGTTTGAAACTTAACTATCTAAACTTATGAATTCTCGCCAGGATTGTTTCTACTACAAGAACCTACTAGGGACAAAAATAATGTGGATCAAGATTTTATAATATGTTTTAAGTTAAATGCTAGCCACAAGACAGTTTTTTAATATGTTTGGTATTTTTTTCTGTTATCATACCATCATCTCACTCATGGTCGTCTATAGTTTTTGTGCTCAGTGGAAATGCAGTTTCCAAACGAATTCAAACTAAAAAGAATCATTTTTAACTTCTGTAAATACTGTGACATTTCTGGTAGGAAGTGACAGAATTTCTCCGAACCTTTAATTTAGACTTCTTCCATAATTTTTATTCCATTATTCTTATACAAATCTAATCATCTCGTCGTCTTTAATAAGCTTAAATCTAATTAGGGAAACAGTAACTGTCTTTACTGTGACGAAATCATTGTCGTGTGGAAATGTATTCAGTTGGGAGTTTCCACAGCTTATGTAACATGGAGAACAAATTGCTTCAAGTCTTCCAAAAATTCGTTACTGCAAATTATAGCCAACGTCAAGTTGAGAGATTTGAACTGAAATATCTATTATTCGAGGAGTAGTAAGTAAAATTAAATATTGTGTAACACCAATTACGGAGGACAGTTGGGATTGTTAGCAACAAAGCTGATTGCGTATTCTAATTGCCTTTAGGTATTGTTTACTATGACCTTCCTCGAGTTTTATTAACTTGGCGAAAGTTTAATTCCAATTGTGAGGCAAGAGAATCTTTAAGACGGAATTTATTATCATTAGACCTCGGACTTTTAGGACCTAAAATCTTAAATTAGGTACCTAAATTAGGTTCTATCACAAATCAAAATAGGTTCTAAAATTACAAAAATAGGTGAACAAGAATGACATTATTTCATTTCCCATTACAAATTAGCAGAAACATGTGACATTATTTCATTGTACATGTCCATAATTAGAGCCAGAGTAAACAACTAACATCTTTTCTTTCCAAGTTTTCCATTCAGAAACTGCATCGCTTCTCAGATAACACCATCTTATATGCCGAAAATGAGCGTTCGACATCAACTGATGACACCAGAGCATATTTAAATGTTGGTATTAGATGCAAGGGAACAGCACATTCATGTTCAGGTGTTTTGCCAGCCAAGATGTCAGAAACTGTGCGGAGAACTGTCAGTCCTGGGTTTTTTTGAAGCACTGATTTGAGTTTTTCAGAAACTTTTTCACCAACATAACCAGGAACCAAGTTGAGTTTTTTTTCTGTTACCTCTTCTATCAATCCCAGTTGCGTGTAGACCAGTTTCCTGAAGACTCTGAAGACTTCTAGATAGAGCATTAATAATGGGGACCAGAAATACATGATATGATTTGATGAATGCAATATCCCGGGCAATTGTTGGGTTTTGCAGAAGTTTTTTAGCTGAAGTAATGCTCACTGCATCCTCCCCAGTTTCAAAACAAAGTTCTTAATGTCCTCCAAATGCTTGCTGTAATATTCCACGGCCTGTAACCATGTTCCCCATTGGGTCAAGAATAGGTTCTGGTGGAAGCGGCACATTGGGAAGTTGCTCTCAAAATAATTGAATCCTTAGGTGCTTTAATAAAAACCTTTTTAATTGTGGAAACCAGCTTATTCACTTGTGGATATTTGTATCGTCTCAGCTACGCAATTCATGGGATGGGCAAGACAAGTAATATGGAGAAACGCAGGGTAAAATACTTTTGTAATTTAACGGCAGCAATCATGTACGGGGCTACATCAGTGTAGATTACTAGCTGCGATTGTTGTCAAGGCACGACTGGACGTCAGATACAGAATTACACAGCGTTTTCATATTACCAACTGTAGAAATTGGAAAATGTAAAATTAGGTAAAAATAGTTTCTGACGTGAAATTAGGTATTTTTAGGTTGTACAGGACCACCATTTTCGAACATATATTTCATAATTCGTATATATACAACTTCTCTTTTGTATTTATATCATGAGGAACAAAATCAAATATTTTACCTAAAATCCGAGGTCTAATTATCATCTATGTTAATGTGTTAAGCGAATATGATGACTATTAAGAGGAATTTTCATATCGTTTCTACTTTTGCCAGAAGCAACCATCGAGGTCAACAAGCTAAGAGACGACAAAAACAAGGAAAGTTACAAACGCCCAATTCCCTTGGTCGATGATATTACACCTTCACTTCCCCACCAAGAATCGAATAATGTGTCCGCTGGATTTGTGAGCGGACGTAGGCCACACCGAGACAAATTGCACTACTTATTAAATAAATAACAGTCTATTGTATACCAACTAATAAATTAGTCTTTCACATCTTCGGGCAGCAAAGAGAGACAATGAGCTGACCTTCATTGATAGACAATATTGTTCACGGAGAGGTAATGACGGCAAAATTGCAGGATGATTATAACTATCTTCCGTTTGCAAAGATCACCAAAGGGTGACATGTAAATTGCACGTGCAAACGGTAACTTCACAGAAACTACAGTCTCACAAGCAAACATTCTCATTGGGGCAGATAAGAAAGTTAATTTTTATTTCCATCACGTTAATAATGTCAAAATAAGTGTTTGTACAAATTTTGACTACTCGAGCACAATTACGAGAGCTGTAAACAGTAAGTTTTCCTGGGGCCGTTTACAGAAAGAAAACACAATTTCATTGGAAAAATTTATTTGAGCAGATAAAATAAATGTTGAGCTATTTTTCAACATATTCCCCACTGGAATTGAGACATTTGTCATGCTATGGGATAGACAGAGAAGTGTAGACGGCTGCCACACACTGGTTTTCAAATCCCATACTTCTACTAGTAGGCGACAGACTTCTACGACACAGACGGGTACAAAATTGATCCCATGGTATAACAGATGTCACAATTCCGGCGGGAAATATGTTGAAAAATAGTTCAACAATTGCTGGACCTGTTCCAATAACTCTTTCCTTGAAACTATGTTTTTTCTCTGTAAACGACCCCAGGGAAACTCATTTTAACGGCCCTTGTAATTGCGCTCGAGTGGCCAAAATTTGCATAAGCACTTGATTTTCCACATTATTAATATGCACTATTTCATAAACATACTGCGTCTTAATTACTACCATTATAGGCTCGTTGCATAATGTACTATTGTAGCCTTCATGTCAGTGTATCATGTGATCCCGGATATAGTTTTTTATAGTTTGATGACGTCTATCAAGATGTGATTCCAGGCATATTATTTTATTGGGCCACACATTCTACCCCACAGATTAAGTGGTTCTCAGGATTTGCGTTTCTTAGCAAACCAATTGCCCATCTTGGAGGAAGTGCCATACCATCAAAGACTACAAATATTGGTTTATGCATGATGGAGCACCAACCCATTTCCGTAATAGAGTCAGACGACTTCTAACACGGGTATTTTAATCTTCGATGGATTGGCCGGGGAGGTCCTGAACCATGGCCTTCTCGTTCCCCAAATCTTAAAATGGACTTTTGGTTATGAGTATACTTAAACTCATTAGTGTATGAACATCCATTGAAGACGTTTAAACGCTACTGGAGCGTGTCAGTTTAACACCTGTCAGCACATTGGAGACAAACCAGGGGTGTTTGAAAGGTTGCGTGGTTCCCTAAGACGTTGAACAGAAGGATGTGTTATGAAGAAGGAAGTCACATCGAGCATCTGCTACGAACTAGGGCGTTCGAATATCAAAGAAGATATTAATTTCAGGACACATGTTTATTAGACCCTTTTTTTTTACTTGTTTTGATTAATTCTATCACCTCTTAAAATATTCTTTCGAAGTTTGATATCAGTGCATTATGATGTGACTTCAGCTATGTTATGTTATTTCATAATTTTGTGTCAGTGTTTTATGATTAAGGGCGGGTTCCTATGTAATTAAATATTTTTTTGCGTGTGATAAAACACAATTAACAAAGTTAAAAATTCCGAATATGAAGTTTCAAGTTTAAACCCGAATTTTATTTCACATAAAAACACATATTTTCACAAAAAAATTATGTAAATACATATTTTCAGGAAATCTATTATAAACACATAAATCTTGGAGTTTTTTTACTTAAATAATTTTTTTACAAGAACTTTGGAATATTTTAAAACTAAATCAATTATATCACTCAGAAGTATGTTATCTTTTTAAGAATTCTTGGTTGCTTCGAGTTTCTAAGCGCTGTGTGGTGTACCCGTGATCCATTTTTGTAATAGTATCGCCTCAAGTTCTGAGAACTGCTTGGCAGCATATCAGTGTTATTATTAGAGAATAAATTAACGTGGACAAGGAGGAGAGATCTTGCAACACATAATTAGGAATGTATATTGTTGCTGAAGATGATTTCATTCCACGCTTTGTTTGTGAAACACAACAGATAAGAGCATGAACATTATTTAATTTAAACAAATCTCTCGCCTCTCGCTCATGTATCAAGTAAGGCAATATATCTTGTTGTGATTCCCTGTTATTGGGCTTCGTCAATCGATATCCTTCAAGATATACTGAAAGATGGTTGTTTAAAAAACGATTCGGCTTTCCTATTAACTAAGTGACATCATAAAAAAACTCGAAAATCCAAAAACATGTCGTCTGAAACAGGGAGGTGCGTGCCGTGGGAATTAAACTAGACTCGCTACCAGGTTCAGAAGCACACTTACTAAGGAACAAATTCCAGAATGTGTTTGGAAAAAGAGTGGATATAAAAAAATGTGTAAAGTTGTACAAGTATTGGAGGGTGTGCCTGTAGGTGAAATTGACGGTGTTTGTGTTTGTGACATTCCTCTCTTTAAATATGCACGTCTGATGTCCTGTGATGTGGAAAGATCGTTTTCACAGTATAAGTCGTTGTTCAGAGATAATCGGCATGCATTTGTGATGGAGAATTTGGAGATGACGTTTGTTGTTCACTGCAATTCTCGGCCAACTACTAGCACTCAAGTGTGGTTGGTGAGTACCTACTAACATTTTTTTTTAAGCTAAATAAGATATTTTTGTCATATTTAAAGAAAAATATATGTTTTTTTATATTTAGCAAATATTTTAGTACTTTTAGCACATAAAAATAAATATATTTAAATTTTTAGCACATAAAAATCCGCTCCCTAGTTATGACGTGATTTCACCTACATTATTTCGTAGCTTTTTCGTCAATGTAGTGAAACCAGCGCCTTGTTCTCAAGCTAGCGTTGTTTATGGCTGTTGTGAGTTTATTTCCACGCGATAAGCATGCAAGATAATAGCCAAGTCGAGGCGCCCGTCACAAGTTTACCAGAGTTCTAAAAGCGTGACTTCGAAAGTATAACATAAATACCTAGCTTTGACTACGCTATATCGGTGTAACAATAACATCAACAGATATAGATTATGTTCTTTCCGGTCCTTTTCCGTAAGATAAGCACTCTTAAAAGATTATTCTTAGCGTGGTACAGTGTTGTCAGATCCTCTTCCAGAAAACCAGAGAAAATGCCTCAAAACAAAAATTCTATGTCACTTCAATATTACTTCTATTTCATGCACCTACACGGTTTCTACGCTTATTTCGTGAACTACTGACGCAAAACGAATAATTTTCTGGGGAACGTTTTGACAAATGGAGCATTTCCCGACTTCTCAATGAATAATTTCATATAACAATTGCCTTATTACATTATATTAGGACACAAACGGCAAACCGACGCTGTAAAGCGCCTCGATATCTCCCCCGTTAAAGTAAGTACAGTGCATATCCCTTTCAGTTCTTCGGTAAAATATCTTGGCATTCACATGGATAATAATCTCAACTGGGACATGCAAATCACACAAAAACCTGCAGAAAAGTATATTCTGTTATCCATGTGCTGAAAAGGATAAATTTTCATCTTCCCTCTTGCTTAAAAAAGTCTCTTGTGCAGAAGCTTGTATTTCCCTATTTTGACTATGCTGACATTTTACTGATTGACCTTTCCAGCGACAACAAAACGAAACTTCAACGTGCTCATAATTTGTGTGTACGTTTTGTAAGCAATGTTCGTAAATATGATCATATTACTCCATCCCTGGAAACAATAGGTTGGCTTAAACTAGATAAGAAAAGAAATTTACATTCACTTCTCTTTTCTTCGAAATCTTGAACTCTTCTATTCCTTCGTACCTGTCGTCTCGCTTCATTTACCTTCCTTCCCGCCATAATCTGAGCACACGCTCTTGTCATGAAACAATACTAATAATACCATCCCATCGCACCTCCTCATACTCATCCTCTTTCACAATAGCCCTGCCAAGACTCTGGAATTCGCTACCTGCTAGCATCAGGGACTGTCGAAATAAAATTCAATTCAAAAGCAAACTTACTAGGCACTTGGTCTGTAATTGAGACTCGTTCAGACATAGTTTCTTGTAAATAGTTTTCTTAAGCTATCACAAAATATTTCAATATCCGGTAATTTCATCACTATAGAATTTTGTTATTCCAGGTTTAATTCGTAATTCAGTAAATACAAAAATATTCTTTGTTCTTAACTTCTATGATAAAATGTCTAGCATTCATTAATCAGGTAATCTTGTCCTACTTTAATTTTTATTGTAATTGTAAATTTAATATTAATTGTAATTTTATTGTTCATATTATAGTTTAATCTCCTGGTAGAGGGCAAAAAGGTCTGACGGCCTTATCTCTACCAGGTTAAATAAATAAATACTACTAATACTGCCTCAATTTGAATCATCCGTAACAAGTGCTAGTTTTTGTGTGTGATTGTGGCATTGTTTGGTGCCTTTAAATTTGAGCACAAATCCGTTTTTCATTCTTCGGAAGAGACACAAAACCATAAAAATAATTATAATAAACTATGCATAAGCAATGAAAGAAACGATCATGAGCAGGCTTACGAATGAAAGAACTGAGAAATCGCATTAACCCAGAATCTATTCTTGGAGGAAAGTAGTAGTGGCTGGATAAATAGCAGGAATAATCAAATATAATACCTACATTCTCTAGAAATGTTTAAGTAATGAAAATAAATTAAGGAAGAAAAAGACTTAGCATGTAGGCTTTCACGGCCGGTGTCTGATTGAAATGGAGCCTCCGGGCTAAGATGCCGTGATCTACTGGTGTAGATATTCCCAGACGTTTCGTCTACTACTGCGGCAGACAACTTCAGGATACCTTAGAGACAACGCCTGATGATATTGGTAAACAGTTGGAATAAATAGATGATCATAATAAATACCTACTTGTGTGGCATTATTTGAGGAATACACGCCAGCTAACCGATGGATAAAAACAAGTGATGGTCTCTCTGTATCCGAGTGGAAGGAGGCAATTAAAATGAAAGGACAAGTGTCAAACGTGCGTGCCATGCCACGTCGGTCTCAGGATGGCTCCCAGTGCAGACATTGCACTGAGATAGAAACCTTACCCCACATCCTGGGATTCTGCCAACATGGAACTCTCATCCGGAATACTAGACACCATGCAATACAAGAACTTATTGCTAAAAGTCTTCCTTCCTTCTACGAGGTTCACCAAGAAGTCCACTGCCTTGCAAACGATGGAAGTTCTCGGCGAGTTGACATCAATGCCATTGATAGAAGAAATGACAGAGCAATTATCATCGATCCCACCGTGCGCTTTGAAACTGCAGTTGAACAACCTGTTGCAGTACATGAAGAAAAAAAGACCATCTATGACCCTACAATTCAATACTTTAGAGATTATTATCATATACAAGAACAGATTGAAGTATTTGGCCTATTGTTCGAGCATAATGGAACAATTCCAAAATTCTCAATTGAATGTTTTAAGTCTTTTGGAATTCCTTTAAATATTTTGAAAATTATTGCTACAGACGTAATGAAATATTCTGTCCAGATTTTACGTAATCACTTGTACGCCTAAATTTCCTTATATTCTATTTGATTACTAATAAGTAATAACTATTGAATAAAAGTACTTTCCCAAGGGTAGCTTTCATTTGAAAATAAAATCTTAAATAGTGATAACACAAATGTTTATTTTTATTTTATTTGTTTAGTATGCTGTGTCTTTTGGAAACCCCTACTGAAGGGTAGCTACCCTTGTGGGATTTATATATATACATATATATATATATATATTTTAATTATATATATATAATCATATTTTCCTTATTATGAAGTTTTTAGGCATGAAATGTTGAAATAACTACTCTCCGGTGCAAAAAAGGAGGCAGTTCCAACGGTTTTATTGCGACTGTAACACAATTGTGTAAATGAAAAAATTAAAACACAAGGTGAGAAGGTTGTGTTTCTTGCTGAACTACCTCAAATCAATGCAAAAACTTTGGTTAAAATATTACATCTTTTCACATTCTTCTGAATAGTTTATAAAATGGAGCTACCCCCTTTTTGTACCAGTGTCTTCAATCACGATCATAAACATAAAAAAGGATTTTCTTAATTTTTTAGCATTATTTCACCATAGTGACTCCTTAAGATAATTAATTACATTGTCACAGAAAGTCTTTGATCCCGGAGCAAAATAATCGGAATTAGCAACACAATGGATATAGACTTCCTCATACAAAACAAAAAGGGAATATTATCATAAACATCTTTATTCTTACGGGTATGCGGTATGACGTAACATCATATACGTTCTTTTCATTCACACTGGGTGACGTGAACTTAAAAAAATCCGTACTTATGACGTAAGAAGTTAATATATTTTCTACAAGGGAGTTCCTTTGTACACTGTCTTGCACCGATATATTTGCAAACAATTCGTGTAGGTTTTATAACAGGAAGAAGGCTATGACGGTGCGAGCGAGGCAGACTTCTTTTTGTGGAATTATCAAACTGTAGCAATAAACGCCTTCAGCCCACCGGCACAAACCAAATATTGTAGCCTTAAACATTAGTGGAATAGCGTCAATAGAAAAGAAGGAGAGGCTACTTCCTTAAGAATTCTTGAACATATTTTTTAATGTTTCGAATATATTTACATAAGTAAGAATTCTGTCAAGTGCGACTTATTCTGCTACGATGCGACAGGCAATAAGCTAGTTGCTAGGTAACAGGGAAGCGGTTTCGAGCAGCGCCGCCAAAAAAGCGAGCAAATATAATCAGCCATAAACCGCCATACTCATTTTCAGCGTTTGAACAGACGAAACAAAAAAAAAAAAACAATTTTATGTGCAGTAGGACAGCTCAGACAAGAGAGGTAGCGAGTACAACGTTCACACAAATGAGAATGAAGAAGGATGGGTGGAGCGGAGAAAAATTTTCTCCGGCACCGGGACTCGAATCCGGGTTTTCAGCTCTACGTCCTGACGCTTTATCCACTGAGTCACACCGGATTCCAGTTCCGATGTCGGATTGAATCCTCTCAATTTAAGGGGTTAGGTACAGCTTACAGCAGTAAATTTTGGAAATATTCAACATTTTTTTCCCTGCATTACTGTATCTTGTTCAGTAATGAAAATCAGTATGTTTAAAACACTGTCCTTCTGCTATATGAAATATATATATATATATATATATATATATATATATATACGATTTTTTTTTCAGTTCACTGCGCAGTGATGAAGCGTTTCCCACATAACTCAAAAAACTAGCCAACATTTTGTGATGAAATTTTTGTGTGTATTTATGCATGTCATATCTACAATATGATGCAAGATCACTTCTCTACCTTTGATAGATGGTCTTATAAAAATAAATTCGTTTAAAAATGGTCAAATATCAGTACTGTTCTCCAACCAGGAGATCAACCGTGAAAGGAATGTGCTTACTATTGCGTCATCTATTGGAGCGAAGTAGATAGATAATATTATCGTTATAACGTCAGTTTAAAAATCATGCGCTCTCCTGCATATGTTATTTCCTGTATGAAGAGATTAAAAGATCAGGAGATTAACAGTGATCTAATTTTTGTAACTAGGATAGTGTAAATACGTGTGTACCAATGTTATTGTTTGTGTTGTTAGAGCTAGCCAATAGATATACGAGTACCCACGTGTGTGACCTTATGACATCAACATTCATTCACAGCATTACCCGCTTCGTCTCATTCCGCAAAGACTTTCTCGTGGTTGGAGTACAGTATTTCCTTCTAACAAAAAAAAAAAAAAATTATATTACTTATTAAGGAATTTAGTTGAAAGAGCAAGATATTGTAAACATGAGTTTCAGCAATAAAATAAAAGCGAGAGAACATGAAAAAGTTAACAAGTTTATGAGTTATGAGGGAAACACTTTATCACTGCACAGTGAACTGCTACCACTTTGAATTTTGAAAAAATATATATATATATATATATATATATATATATATATATATATATATGTATAGAGACCTAAATATTTTCTTTTAAATCGTAAAAATATTTTTCATATAGCAGAAGAACAGTGTTTTACGCATACCAATTTTCATTAGTGTACAAGATACATTAATGGAGGAAAATAATGTTGAATATTTCCAAAAATTTTACTGCTGTAAGCTGTACCTAACCCTTAACTTCCAATTCTTAGTTTCCCTTTAGTGGCCAATCCTCATGCACGTGTCACAGTTGTGTGACATTGGCACAATGTCCAACACACTATGTACAGAGGTGCACTCAATACGAGTGACTAAGTGACCGGGATCCGACGGAATGAGCGCCATCTTAAATCATTAAGTGATTATTTATGCATATCGTATTATTGTGAAGAACCGAAGTACGAAGGAAAACTAAGAGGTGGAACCTAAACTAAGAGGATTCAATCCGGTACCGGAACTGGAATCCGGTGTGGCTTAGTGCATAAAGCGTCAGCACGTAGATCTGAAAACCCGGGTACGAGTCCCGGTGACGGAGAGAATTTTTCTACTCTCTACTCATCCTTCACCATATGGTAATGCAGAATTCCTGCTCTGAAATATCATATGTACTTCGGTACATAACACAATAACAAATGAGAAAGCATGGAAAAGGTAACTGGTATTTCTCGCGAAAATGTCGTATACTAGCGATAAACTGGCAACATGCTTTCGGAGACTGTAGTAAGTTTTACTGCAGAATCAAGCGAAAACCAGTCCATCATCGATCTGTTTACAAGTTTAACCGCCGACGTGCCTAAAGAAAAAGTAACAGAAAAGGTTTATTGAAGAAATGTTTTTCTTCTGTGCAATATGGCTTCTTAACACTCATTACTTTACATTATTTTCACTTATATCGTATTATTAAACTTCCAAAATGTATTTTAACTGCATATGTTTAATTTTTAGGACATATTTCAGTTGGCAGAGCGTTGGTACGTTAAACCAAAGGTCCCGGGTTCGATGCCAGGCCCCGGAACAATTTTTCCCTCGAAATTATTCAAATCAACTTTACAGGGAGTTATACCTGAAATCTTGATTTGCATAATACACGTCACTGTTCGTTAACAGAAAATCACAATTCAAGTCACACGGAGTTAGTGTGCACTCGAAGTTGGTTGGTTGCTTGACGGTTGTCAGCCCACTTTGAGATCTGTGGATATAGAGGGAAAAATTGGATAAAAACGTTGTCGGGTAGAGTTCCCGGGTAGCTCAGTTGGTAGAACGTTGGTACGTTAAACCAAAGGTCCCGGGTTCGATGCCCGGCACCGGAACAATTTTTCCCTCGAAATTATTCAAATCAACTTTACAGGGAGTTATACCTGAAATCTTGATTTGCATAATACACGTCATTATTCGTTAACAGAAAACCACAATTCAAGTCACACGGAGTTAGTATGCACTCGAAGTTGGTTGGTTGCTTGACGGTTGTCAGCCCACTTTGAGATCTGTGGATTTAGAGGGAAAAATTGGATAAAAACGTTGTCGGGTAGAGTTCCGGGTAGCTCAGTTGGTAGAACGTTGGTACGTTAAACCAAAGGTCCCGGGTTCGATGCCCGGCCCCGGAACAATTTTTCCCCTCGAAATTATTGAAATCAACTTTACAGGGAGTTATACCTGAAATCTTGATTTGCATAATACACGTCACTGTTCGTTAACAGAAAACCACAATTCAAGTCACACGGAATTAGTGTGCACTCGAAGTTGGTTGGTTGCTTGGCGGTTGTCAGCCCCTTTTGAGATCTGTGGATATAGAGGGAAAAATTGGATAAAAACGTTGTCGGTTAGAGTTCCCGGGTAGCTCAGTTGGTAGAGCGTTGGTACGTTCAACCAAAGGTCCTGGGTTCGATGCCCGGCCCCGGAACAATTTTTCCCCTCGAAATTATTTGAATCAACTTTACAGGGAGTTATACCTGAAATCTTGATTTGCATAATACACGTCACTGTTCGTTAACAGAAAACCACAATTCAAGTCACACGGAATTAGTGTGCACTCGAAGTTGGTTGGTTGCTTGGCGGTTGTCAGCCCATTTTGAGATCTGTGGATATAGAGGGAAAAATTGGATAAAAACGTTGTCGGTTAGAGTTCCCGGGTAGCTCAGTTGGTAGAGCGTTGGTACGTTCAACCAAAGGTCCTGGGTTCGATGCCCGGCCCCGGAACAATTTTTCCCCTCGAAATTATTTGAATCAACTTTACAGGGAGTTATACCTGAAATTTTGATTTGCACATATTTCAACAGTTTTTACTGCATAGTTGCATGCATATTTTCAGATTTTTAGCGCATAATGTTCCGTGGACAAGTGACAACCAAGACTCACACTGTCAACATCAGAGACTCACCATTTACGGGAAGCACTCGCTATCACTTTGCAAGGGCCGAAATCGGTGAACAGTTAATTTAGGTGTTAGGAGCCTGTTAAAATAGCTACTATATTTAAAATCAGAGGCTGATTCAATTTTTAATAGCAGACGGTTCTAGACCACGCACCTTACAGCCCCGATTTGATTTTCATTATTTCGGACCATTAAAGTAAGTTCTAAATGGGCAAAAATTGCTCACAGACGATGAAGTGAAGGCTGTATTCCTGAGATTGATCAAGAAGCAGCCAAGTCTTTCTTCGCTGATGCCTTTCCACACAATGGGACGCCTCTGTGAATGTCTATGGAGGCTTTTAAGGAGCGTGCTGCAAGCATGTATTCTTAAACATTGATGTTTTTGCAGTATATGGACTATTCCATATGAAATCTATCAGTAAAAACCCCTCGCATTTTTTATACTATAATTTTTTCCTACTTATACAAGGTGCTGAGGGAAGTGCATTTTCAAAAATATACTATCGAAAGTTAAACGGTTTTCGTATTATTGAGCGACAAATTTAGCGTATTTTATAAAAACAAGCCTCTTTCAGCGCTCAGAACTCTGGAACCATTTACTGCAGAACATTGAACGAGAGCTTATTTTGAAGCTGACATTTGGTAGGTTATGTTAAGAAGTAATCCTTATTTTTATTGTACACAGAGAGACAGTTAATCTCATTTTACTTGCTTTTAGGCTTTTTGGCCATTTGTAAAAATGTAAAAAAATATTGAGAAAAACCTTGCATTATTAAGAGGTATTCGGCATTGTTTGCTTAGTGGTACGGCAATAAGTTTCGAGTGTATTAAATAAATAATTTTCACACGCCTAGACTTGTACGGCGCAGTACCGCACGCACTGGCCGAGAGCTGAAGATAAGCGGGCGTTGGGCGTCGTTTTACTCCTGTGTTTATGAAAACCTGTGATAAAGCTAGCACAGCCATGACTGCTAGACAACGGCTATCTCCGCCTCACAGTCAGCTGGTTATTTCACGCGCGTACTATTTATTTTCTTTATTTGATATTTTCAATACTTTCTTATCAACGTACCACTAGTAAAAATATATGTTTATTTGTACTTTCAATGCGGAATCTAATTATATATTTTTAAAATTTTTTCGTGGCCAAAGGCGTCTTGATGAAGAAAATCTAAATTTCTCAATTTCCATAAAAAGTAAGAAAAACTGTTTACATGTCAATATAAACTTTAACTTCTCAGCATCAAAATAAACCATGATTTTGATCATTGGGTGAAAGGGTTTCGGAGCCACAACAGTTTAAAGTTGCTAATTTTATGAAAATACGATACATTTAAATATTATTAATTTAAACACTATTAAGTTCTGATGCCTCAAACTTTGCACAAAGCATTATATCACAGTTGTCTACGGACAGAAAAAGTTTAATGGTATTTAAAAATTGCAAGGTCAATTTTCTCTATATTTCGATCGATTTGAGATGGAATAGCCCATATGTATTATACTTTTTATATAGCTTATTAAATGTATTTGCCGACTTGAACGGCTTTCATTTGATCACGATTCGTAAAGAGGAAGAGCTTAAAAATTCTCGAGATGGAAATATTTAATTACACCATCGCCAGAGTCATAACAGCTACATAAAATTGAGTTACTCCGCCACTTCTCAGATCATACCAGAAACATTTACATAATTTTAAATATTGACATGGTTCGGCACTCCTCGAACTAACCGCGAGGGTGGAGCTGAGACAGCCAACAAATATACGACTCAAACATAGAGACAGGCTATCATCAGCTCCTGGAGCTGAGACATACGCCAGAGGTGATGTAATGCCGGCAACAATTATATATCTGACAAAGACATTTCCGACCGCAAAATTATAGCAGAAGCTAACACAAAAAGAGAATGACGGCACTTTTCACAGCCAAGGTTACCGCAAATCACAATTCCTTAAATTGAGGAAGCTGAAGCCTTCACACCCGGCCCACTGCACCGCCAAAGTGCACCGCTAATAGCGTGGCTAATTGCACGCACGTGGGCTTATGGAATTGGAAGTAATGGCAAACTGAGCTGCCCTTGACAATATGTGGGGCAGTAGGTCATCACGGATATTTTATCGCAACGTATTCATATCCTCAAATTTGAAATATTTTGGGTTCAATCCTATGAACTTACTAGAAAACGTAATTATTAAGGTTCGGATAAAATAGCTGTATTAGGATAGGCTACACAGCAGTATAGGATAGGACTATAACTTGCTTCAGACTAAGTAAACACTACCCCATTCCACTAGCTACAACTCTACCTGCTGGGAAGAGCGCTCCACACTCCCTAGCTAAAACATCACTAAATGGACAGTACAGCCAATAGGAATTGAATATACGTCGTCACTACCGTGGGCTGGGAGACACGAGACAACTAGTTAATGTTTGTGAACAAAACGCACGGACCAATGATGCCTATCCTGATACAGCTATTTTATCAGAACCTTACAGAACTTTAGTCATTATACCGTACTGTTCGATATGTATAATAATAATAATAATAATAATAATAATAATAATAATAATAATAATAATAATAATAATAATAAGTGAATATTACTAATATGCGTGCCCTAAATCTGAATTTAAAATCCAAATTGCCCCATCACGTACTATTTTCCACGGAAAATGAATTGAATTTTGTGACAAAACTTATTTGTTTTTAATTTTTCACTGCTACTGATACAATTACAACACACTAGGGATTCAAAATTGCTCATAATACTTGAAAAATGTGTCCTGGATACAAAAATGATGTTACTTAGTTTAAAACACAACGACAATAAAAATATTTCATGCGTAGAATAGGAAAAATCTCGGAATTTGAACTTACATTTAGGCCCGATTGTATAAATCATTTAATCTTAGATCAGAGGTTAAATTGATCCTTGTTTCAGCTGAACTTGGAATTTTGTGTTGTATAAAGTCTATTCTGAGATTAATTTGTCTCAAGCTAAAGTCAACTTTGACTGAAGAAATTTCTCCGATTAAGTTAGATGATCCAAGTTCAGTTATTTCTTTTCTGTTTGAAATATACGAGTGACAGATTGTGCAAATAAAATATCCATTATTATTAATATTAATAGATATGTTACGTACATTTATATATATTTCTTTCAATTTCTTGCCTTAATACACAAACATTCTTATATTTTATAAGGCTCTATCGTGTTCAGCAGTATCAAATAACATAACCTATAATTATATTATGTTTATAACAACCATTAATTATTAATGGATATGATAGGTACATTCATAAATGTTCAATTAACTGTATTACTAAACGAAAATTGTCGTTTTATAAAGCTTTATTATGTTTAGCAGTATCAAACACCATAACATGATAACAACTTGGAGAACAGTCAACCTTCTTCTTATTGTCCGCCATTATTTACATTGCAAAAAAAAAAAAAAAACCAGTGTCTCCAACAGAGTGTAATACGGAAAGTCGCGAAAAAGTAGTTGTAAAGTCGCTAGATTTCTCATTATCAACAAAGAAAGATTAAATTTTGTCACTATGGGGTGCTAAAAAGGTCACTAAATCCCTATTTAAGCAATATAAAAGTTAAAAGAAATTGTTGTTGAAAAGAGTTAAAATCGCTAGATTGGCAACACTGAACAAACCTGTATAACATGGTCCGCGCATCACGTATTTCACCTGTTTATGCGATGTTGCCAAATCCTTTTCACGTGAACTTAGATTGCATTTGAACCAAGGTAATTTGATCGCAGAAAAGTTTTATACAATAGAAGAAGTGTCTGAACTCGGTTTACTTTTGGATCTTCGATCAAAGTTGATCTTTAGTCAGGAGTTTTATACAATTGGGCCTTAAAATAACTTTCTGGATTACTTTTGTTTATAACTAGACCCAGGACTGTATTTTACAAGGAACTAACAATAGTCTTCAAGCATGCTGGATGATGATCTTCCTTTATATCGCCTTTCCCTTTCAGATATTTCTTGATGAAATCTTTTCCCATGCTTACCGCTCCAACAGGAGGAAAAAAATCCAAATGAGAATGTAAAAAGTGTATTTTAAGAGACATATTACACTCCATTTTGTCATATGCATGGTTTCCACCAACTAGTTCTATGTAGTTGCCTGCCCTAGAATTTTCAAGGAAATTTGAGCAAACGTCTTTGAAAGCACGCCATGCCATTCTTTCTGTAACGGAAATTTTTCCTCAAGCAATGAGCCAGCCATAACTTTGTAAACTTGTAGACCGATGAAAATGCCCTCTTTTAATATGCCTTCACTCAAACTGGTAAACTTTTTGTTCAAATACTGAAAACCACACCCTTATTTGTTCACTACATAGACCTCACTTTGAACTGTTATGAAATTTACTTAATAGATGGGACCAATATCTGTTTATTTATTAGAAGCACAAAAGAACATGCCAACAATCATAAGAAACCGGAAATAATTCATAAACTCATAAAATACATTAGCTTTTGTTTTGGTTTATACCCCCAACCGCGCCAGATGTTTCCTGGGGAGCGCCTATCGAAAAATTAAATCATAATACAGTATATCTTAAAAACCTTACGTGATACGAAGAAAAGAGATGCACATCAAACCATAAGGAACACATTGTTTTAAGTCGTAGCAAAATTCTTGTTGTTCAGTGATAATACTAGATGTGATTTTTTTACTATGTTCTTCAACAGTCACTAAACACGTCTATACCCACGACTCTCTGGTTCCCTCTATACTATAAAGGCTACGTACTTGACAAAATCAAAAGTGGTGCATTCTATTAGGCTTTAATTACAAAATACAAGCCAAAAATAGAATAGAATGTTGGGTAATCTAAATTGTGATAGAGTAATTTAGAGTGCTCATAGGGAAGAAATTTTCTCATGAAATGTCGGCCACTGTGAGGGACCGGTGCTCACCCAACATCGTGATGAATTTGGAGAGCTGTGATAGGTAGCGAAATCTGGTTACCGAAACCAGCTATAATGGCTGGGGATGATCGTGCTAACTATACGATACCTCCGTTCTGGATGACTGATCGTTCACCTCTGCTGATGCAAGCAATGTGAGATCAGCAGTTGGCCGAGCGGCCTTGACCCTTCATGGGCTGCCGAGCGACGAATTTAATTTTTAATCAATTGGAAAATTAATTTAATAGAGAAGTAACAGGCCGAATAAAGAGTGATGTTTACAATAATAATTATTTATTATTCAGCTATTACTACTACTACATGCACTGTATACCTAACAGCTATAATACCAGTTTTTTACGCTGCAGACTCTATTCAAAATCTGACTGAAATTCGTGATGAACAATGTTACAGCTGATTACCACCGGATTCCCCATTTCCCCGTCATTGTCTATCTATTTTTGCAATCATTACCTTCCACAAAACGAAACAAATAACCAAAATCGTACTACCGCTATGAACTCCCCACAAATCTGATAATAATCGACAACGGACGTCACAATTTTAGACCTTGTAAACACGAAAGTGATGCAATGGACCGATGATGATCATTATTACTATGCGGTAGGGTAGCTCAGTTGTTAGAGTAAATAACTAAGCAGTGGAGGACCCTGGGTTCAATTCCTGGTAATGGTGTGATTTTTCTTGTTGCCAAAACTCTCAGAACAGCCTCAGGGCCATAAGCCTCCTGTCAAATTGAGTATCGGATCTTCTCCAAGATAAAAGGCGCTCGGAACATGATACCGACTTCTAAAGGGGATATCATATTTATTATATGACTGTGATGGAAAATTATTCTCCCTGGACTGTACGTCCATTGTATTACTAACATCATAAAATCCTACGCAATTAATTCGCTTTTATATAGCATGAATATTTAGAATCGATGTAGCAAATAGTGCTTAACAAACGGTATAAAGTTCCAGTACCTTACCTTTAATCCAACACATATACGACTGCACATAATGATTTCTGTTCAGCATTAAGAACTATTTGTTGCAATTGGCAGCGAATATCCTCTCCCACTTACCTGAAATAAAAGAAAATACAACTTAAAACTGAAATACTGTACAGTAATTCTAGTCATATCGTAAACATTTTAATTCTCATGAGATGACTGATAATCATGCAACAGTTTCTTTTTATAGGCTATCGCAGGTTTTTCATACCCCTGGTGTCGGGTTTACCCTTGGTCCAATTCTTGAGCTTCTTTAACCTAATATTGGACGACACATCATAGTACTCGCAAAACCACTGATAGAATCTTAACGTAGTTAATATCTATAGTAATGTCACAAGATATCTGAGATTTGCTTCGCTCGCGGATTTATTTGAGAAATCTCAGACCTCGAGTGGCATATTTATTAGGATTAATAAAAATGTAAATAATATATCCTAAAATTCGGTCGCAAAATGTTAATAATTGTATATTTAATAATAAGAAAGACACTCTTTCAGCTTTCCCAATAACGGGACTGCCTCATTGGACAAAGCTAACTTACTTACTTAGACAGATAGCTTTTAAGGAACCCGAAGGTTCATTGCCGCCCTCACATAAGCCCGCCATCGGTCCCTATCCTGTGCAAGATTAATCCAGTCTCTATCATCATATCCCACCTCCCTCAAATCCATTTTAATATTATCTTCCCATCTACGTCTCTGCCTCCCCAAATATCTTTTTCCCTCCGGCCTCCCAACTAACACTCTATATGCATTTCTGGATTCGCCCATACGTGCTACATGCCCTGCCCATCTCAAACATCTGGTTTTAATGTTCCTAATTATGTCAGGTGAAGAATACAATGCGTGCAGTTCTGTGTTGTGTAACTTTCTCCATTCTCCTGTAACTTCATCCCGCTTAGCCCCAAATATTTTCCTAAGCACCTTATTCTCAAACACCCTTAACCTATGTTCCTCTCTCAGAGTGAGAGTCCAAGTTTCACAACCATACAGAAGAACCGGTAATATAACTGTTTTATAAATTCTAACTTTCAGATTTTTGACAGCAGACTGGATGATAAGAGCTTCTCAACCTAATAATAACACGCATTTCCCATATTTATTCTGTGTTTAATTTCCTCCCGAGTGTCATTTATATTTGTTACTGTTGCTCCAAGATATTTGAATTTTTCCACCTCTTCGAAGGATAAATCTCCAATTTTTATATTTTCATTTCGTACAATATTCTGGTCACGAGACATAATCATATATGGACAAAGCATAACACACAGTGGAAACAAAAACAGACCACAAAAGAGAAATGTGGGGAACGAAGAAAAAAGAGAAATTAAGTACAGATAATAGCATATACTTAACAGGCCTAAACATAGTAAACAAATAGATTAGACGTTCAAACAAAAGTTCTCCTTCTTAGGAAACAAAGTACAGGTGGTACTTTAAAATGGCAAGTGATCCTCTGATAACAGTAAGGGAAACATCACGAATGAAGTCGTGGTTCAGCTGGAACTTCTTGCAGAAACTGACAAAGAGGCGAGGTATTGTGCCCCTAGCGCCAACCATTAGCCCAACTACTTCAACCTATTAACCTATTCAGACATAGTGAAGTCGAAATAGATGAATAACGATTACTGCAATAAAGAAATTGAATGTTATTCAGTAATGCCAATTGACAAAAGCGAAATACGGCTTTAAAAATGTTAATTGTATGTATTGCGCTTTTCTCTTGTTATTATAACAGAAATACGTTTTCATTATCTGCTGAAATCATAATTTACTTTAAACATTTTATAGTCTAATTAAAAATAACCTGATTAATACATTAATTAAATGAACAATATTATTATGAAGGAGTGTCAGTTTCTTTAGATACAATGGATATGGAATTAGAAGATGAAGATGTAGATGTGGAAGTAAGATTTCGCACATTGTTTAGTAAAATGGATTCATGCTCATCGATTTACGTGGAAACAGTTGGCGATACTGACTAAACAAAAGAACGACCATGCGATAAATTGATAGTGATAAATCGAGCTGCAGAAATTATCGCGATGTACGAGTATGACTGTGATTGGTTGGAATTCAAAATTTCATTACACTTCATTGGCTGAAAATGGAGTGACGTCATATAAACTAGTCTTCAAAAACCTTTCTATCATCGACAGAGTTTATCTTATTTTCTCAGCGACGTTGAACATAATAAAATAACAGTTTCGTTGTTCTTGATTCACCTGTCTCCTTTATGTTGATGTTCGACAATAATAATAATAATAATAATAATAATAATAATAATAATAATAATAATAATTAATAATAATAATAATAATAATAATAATCTTATTTAATAGAAATTTCGTCAATGCTGAGGCTTTCCTCAGCCAAAAAAAAAAAAAAAATACAATTATACAATCTTACAAAATATAATTTGAAAAGAAAAATTTCTACTAAAAATGGGTATAGCAGTGGCGTAGCGTCAATGTAAGCTAAAAGCTTAGCTTCCCCAGTTAATAATAATTTCATAATAAACCTGCAGTTTATGGAGAAAATTATTTATTAATTTCAATAAAATTTATATTTACGCGTTAAATATTTTGATGCGGCAGCTCAGGATGATTTGTGATGCAGCAGTAAACAAGAAGCCTGCACACACCAGCTTCCAAGCAGACCGGTTTCTTCTGTATAATCCACCCCGCAGATTTTCCATCCCTTTCTACTAAGCTACCCTAGTCGCAAGGCTCGCAAAGAAGCTAGCTTTAACATTTAAAACAAGTAGTTTCCGAGTTATCCTTTTCGTCAGTTGTGTTCAGTTGAAGTGTTAGTATGCATTGTGGCTGATATAATAAATAATGAGCGAAATAACAGTTCCTGACACTAATTTACTTGAATTTTTTTAGGACAATTGTATTATCAAAACTGACTTACGAACAAAAGTGTGATTTAAAAAACAAATGACCGACTCCCTTGCTGTCAATAAGAACACAACCAAAAAGACAGACGCATACTTACGTAATGATACTAATATTGTGATTTCTCTAAGTATGACAGAGAGTGAGCTAATGTTATACGTATACGTGTCTATTTGTTAGAGATATGTGTAAACCGTGAAATCATATTTTATTACGTCTCATTTGAGGTCATGCCTTATTGGTGTTACGAGGTTCCAACCAATCTTCGACTGCTGACTTGAAATTGACTACTATTTATTTTAAGACTGTATTTTTGTAATACGTTTTCTCATATTGCGTGAAAGACAACTTGAGTTAGCTTCCCCTGCTCAAAATTTCATGCTACGCCACTGGGGTATAGTCCTCTACTTCTCGGCTTTACTTGCTTCGTTTTCCAGGGGCCAGCTCGCGAGTCACAAAATGCCGACGTATGTTATATACGTTTGTGCGAGATCGTGCGTATTTGCTTGTTTTCCGCACAGAACCAATACGCGGTAAGTGTGAAATACCACATTCAGTATTCCCAACGTAACACACACAACAATTTCCCTCTTCTTACCGCTTAAGCGCGACATTCATTTTACTGCTTTAGGCTTTTAACATATTATTTTTAGAGACGTTTAACATAGTAATAATTATAAATTGAAACTTACCACTGCAATTTCACCTAAATTGCAATGTTAATTATTGTTTTTAAATATTTGCAAAAATTAAGTAAAGTCTACTACTCCACGAAACTTATTGCATTCCTGATACAAGTAACATTAAGGAAGCCGTGAAAAAATCAACAAGATTCCAGATGCGGATGTTATTACTGCAATATGTTATATAAATAATATTGTTAAAATATTAAAATGAAAAATAAATCATTACATAACCTTACCGTTTGTTTTAAGTTCGCATTTATAGACTGGGGGAAGGCAGACGTATATTACGGCCTGCTGGAGTATAGTAAACACGGAAAACATTTTATAGCAACAATGTTGAAGAAAGATATTTTGGTTTTCCGAAGTTGCCGTCATTAAACAGAAACCAACATGGAGATTTCATTGCAACTAATTAGAAATTCGTCTTTCAGGTATGTAATAAACGATCTTCGCACAAAATAATGTACGATACACGAGCGGTATGTTTGTTTTCATGTTCTCGGAAATTAAAAAAGCTCAACTATGTTTCGCTTTTTCAATCTTTTCCTCGACCATGAAAACGTCAACATACCGCTCTTGTAACGTATATTACTATTATTTATGCCATCTCTATTTTCCTTCGAAAATATTACATACCGGTACTCCTTTTTCATATTCGTACTAAAATTCACTTTTTACTGCGTTACGTTAACCTCATTACAGTTCTAAGGAAATACCACACTCATTTGTTACCTACAGAGAAAGTAAATTTAAATTAAAATTGTAATACTTCTATCGCAATCAGCAGGAAAGGGTATTTATGGAGATTAATTTCATCATTTGTGCTTTTTAATATTGGTGTCGGCGGAGATTGATTTATACTCTTGGCGGAGATTAATAGAAATTTTGGAAAATACAATTATTTTCGAATTGGAGTATTAACTCAGTATGAATATTATTTTCCAAACAATTAATATTAAAGGTTCGTTCGATTCTGGTAAAGGTGCGGTATGACCAATGGAAAGTATTTGTGGATTGAGACTATATTTAACACACATTCATTAAAAACGAAAAAAACTTGCAGCCCTCAAATTAACACTTTCAAATTATTAGTGAAATGTTGAATTTTCCGTATTTTGAGTTCACTAATGTAATCAGAACACCTGGAAATACCATGTAATGTTGAAGTTGCGCTCGGGCGCGGGTTCGATCCCCGCTTGGGCTGATTACCTGGTTGGGTTTTTTCCGGGGTTTTCCCCAACCGTAAGGTGAATACCAGGTAATCTATGACGAATCCTCGGCCTCACCTCGCCGAATACCATCTCCCTATCATCAATCTCATCGACGCTAAAGAACACAGTAGTTGATATAGTGTGTAATGTAGTCTACTTGGATATATAACAAATTCAAGTGAAAAAAATCCGAAAAAAAAGAAGTCAGAATATGAACTTCGTTATCCATGCTGGTTGAATTTAATGTACCATCTCTCAGTAGTCGCAGGATAAGAGCACAGCAAATGTATTTGTTCAAAACCATAAATGGTTTAATAGACAACCCTGATCTTCTACAGCTAATTAGTTTCAATATTGGTAAATCAAATTTGAGAAGGCGATCTCTCTTTTATTTACAGACATCAAAAACACTATCTCATAAAATGTCTCCACTTTTATTAATGCTTCGAACTTACAATCATCTATCAAATAAACAGGAATTAGATTTTTCGTTATCGTACAATATGCACAACCAAAAGTTATATACAGCAATAGTTTCATGATATGTCAAATTCTAGTTGCATGGTAGTTATAGTTATAATCAGATATCCTACTAATTGGAACACGTGTTCTGTAGTAGTGAATTTCTTAAATAAATTAATTAAGCCTGTTAGACCTACTATATAATACTGTATATTGAATTTATTAACATAGTGTTATATTTACTCTGTAATTTGCCATTTTTTGCTATGATATCTATACTTAACTCTTTTTAATTTATTTTTATTTGGTATTTTCATTTATATCTATATCTGTGTCTTTTATTTAGATAGTATCTATTTGTTTTTTTTTTTTCATTTTTAATTTTTAATTTGTAATTACACTTGTATCTTGCATTTGTATCTGTTTTATGTATTTTTTCATGTTATATGCAATTTTATGTTTTTTTTAAACAAATATCTGTACTGTCTATTGTATGCTAATTGGGGCTTTGCCCTGTTATAGACATAAATAAATAAAAATAAATAAATAAATAAATAAATAAATAAATAAATAAATAAATCTATACTAATAATAAATCTGTAGCCGAAATTTTTCTGGTAATTTTCGATTTTCCAAAAATAATTGGTCCTAACATATATAATTAATCACCCTGAAACCGAAAATCGCTTTTTTGAAATTTTGTCTGTCTGTCTGGATGTTTGTATATTTTCACCGATAATGGCTGAACCGATTTATATGAAAATTGTAATATAAATCAAGTTCGTTGTAACTTAGATTTTAGGCTATATGGCATTCAAAATACTTTATTTGAAAGGGGGGTTGTAAGGGGGCCTGAATTAAATAAATCTAAATATCTCCCTTATTATTGATTTTTGTAAAAAATGTTAAATAACAAAGGTTTCTTTAAAAATGATTTCAGATAAGTTTTATTCTTTGCAAAATTTTGATAGAACTGATATTTAATGAGGTAAATGAGTTTTAAAATTAAAATAACGCCATCTAAGGCGGTGCAACGAAATAAGAACAATTGACTTCGTCTATAAGGGGCCTTGGACAACAACAATCGAAAGATATTAAACATAGCCTAAAGAAAATGTTTCTGTGTTTGTATGAAGTAATATCGGATGCTAAATTAACCGATTTGTATAATTAATTATTATTTTACCATTGGAAAGTGTAGTTCCTCTAGAAGATGGACATAATGCTATAATGTTATTACAGTAACGTCTGAGTGACTTGAGGACAGATACGATTAAAATAGCTTCTTATGCACAGAAAACTTAATAGGCTATTTTGTACATTCATAGTATGAAACATGTTAAAGGAATTGTCATTGCACCAAATGAGTAGTCTCTGGACCAAAATGATCGCATTTTAATTATTTAAATACAATTTAAATTAAGTTAACATATTAAACGATTTATCCTTCTATCAAACACGGATGTTCCCTGGATCAAACGTCCTATTTTAATTATGTAATTACTTTATATTTATTTCTAACTGGTGCAGCGGAGCGCACGGGTACGGCTAGCAAATAACTAAAACGACGCAATAGTAATAATTCGCGAATGTGTTCATATTTCGCTGTTAGAACTCTATTTCGCGATTTGTCGCGATTGTTTTATCCGCATATTATTAATCAGAATCACATAATTAGTGAAGATTAGCAAAAATGTATTGAATATCTATTAGGTCGTGATTTTCGCGATCTTCATAAATACCCGGCCCTGGCAATCAGCAAGCGCAGGATAGCAGCGCCTCTCTGCGGCGTCACTACAACGCCACTGCTGCTGCTGGACGCAATCGAAGCCCAGGAACTGTTTTGTATTAGGGAGTGCTACCGACCATGACGATGGAGCTGCACTGTTTCCGTTGTTCACATTGGTCAGCTGCAGGGTCCCTCCTCAATACAGAATAATCAATGAAACGTTTCAATAATGAGGGAAAATAAGCGAAGTAACTAACATGAGGTCGTGAACAAAATGGCTGACCAGCTTTACCTACGACGCTTTAATTTCAAATGGGTAAAGAATGAAACCACGAGCGTTCTCTTTCCTCCTTCATTCTTTTATTTCTTTCCGTTCCAGTTCATGATTCTCAAGCAGTTACTTCAGTGTCTTTGTTACTCAACCGTAACTCATAAAAAAACGCGTAATATTCTTGTAGTATGCATTCCAAAAACATCTCCATTTTTACATTTACATCTGCTAACCGCTCAACAATAAAGATTAGATAGAGATGATCGATAAATCACAATCTGATATTTTCTCACAGATACGAGGCTATCATTTAGATATCTGTGACTGATGACGCAAAATGTCTGTGACAAAATATCACTATCGATTTCTGCTTCACGTAATCACGTTAATACTAAAGGATATTGAATATCCAATACATTAACTGATATTTCTACGATCTGTGATCGAAGCAAAGACGTTGTACAGGGACATCATTTTATTTTTACTAACATTTTTAATATTAACCTGGCTATACCTTTGATTTAATGGTTGAGACGCCGAAACACCGTTTGCTACCCCTTCCACGACTGGAGTTCGGTGATACTGGCGTAAAATACAAACAAATCACTTTATTAGGTATAGGAGGGAAGAAAAGTAGTTCATCCATTTACGTAAAGCAGGAAATATCGCAATTTTGAGTTTGATCATTTTCATCAGGTTTTGATTAATCCAAATAGTTATAGTACAGTATTAACAATAAGTGTTTTTACTCAAGATCTGAGTTATCCAAGCGAACGTATTCATTATGCAGTGTATATTATACTGTCTACAGCACATTAGCGTACAATATAGAGAATGAGGTTAAAAAGAAAAATAATCATAATATGGATATTTAAACACATTTTTGAAAATGGTGGCCGTTCATTTCGATACAGGCTTCAGTTCTTTTGTGCATATTAACACACTATAGACTATTGCATCTAATTCCAATTACCAGTTTCGTCCTTCGTACTTAGTAACTCATGTTGAAATAATTCTCCAACTACTCTATAAATGATTACCTTACGTACTGTAAATTCAATCTTCACTTCTGCCCGACCTGCACAGATAAAATTACTCAGACATGGTATCTACTGTCCGTCCAAGTGGTTATGTCGCAGGATCGTAGAAAGTCACGTGACAGTTAATTACTTAACGAGGCCCTTTTATTTAAGTTATTTTAAACAGTTGCATAATATTACGTAGACGTCCAATTAACTCCTAACATAAATTAATGTTTTCAGAAAAGAGCTAAAAAAGCCCAGCACTAGTCTTTACAGTGGAGCGAGAAGAAGCAGGTGGGGGAAATCAGGATGCGACGTAGACAAACTTACGACAGTACCTCTGCGAAAATATGATTCAGTATTGGAAGATTTCCTCACTGGAAAACGCGAACATATTTCTGCAACGTACTATACTCACTAACTCAGTACTGCTTACTATTATATGCGGCCTTGGTTCTGTGAGGAGGACAGTTGGAACTTCGTTAGTAGAAGGGATGGGAGTGAAGTACATTCAAAAACTCAGGTACAATAAAAATTGAAGTAAAAAATAAATGATGTCCCTGTAGTTATATATCCAAGAGTATCATTCAGTACTCTTAGGACTGTGACCACAGTCTAGTATATACAGTCACGAAGCTTGAGTTGTGAGGTTGCTAGGAACAATAGACTGTGCCGGTACCATTTCACATTGTCTGTAATGAGGCGATATTAGCGATCCGGTGATTAGCAACTATCAATGGATGCATTTTACTACGTATTGAGCTTCGTGACTGTATATACTAGAACTAGACTGTGCAGTGACCTTCTTTATTCCTCTTCCTCCTATCTGTGCGCCGTGGGTTTACGCAAGCGCATAATGTAATTTTAGCAATCCGGAGGTGATATTTGATAATTTTCGTGACATTTAGTTCAAAGTAATGATTTGTTGCAAAGTTATTAACTGCATTATAATAATATAATAAATTAGTCTGATATTCTGTTTCATAGTTCTCTGGTAGGTGGGCAAAAGAGCTTAAGTCACTTCACACAAAATTTACAGGGGGGATTTTCAAAGATGTAAACAACTGCTGTAAATCCGATAAGTGACATGTTTTGGCTATTTCATTATTTTCTTTACTTTCTGACGTAACTGGTTTTAGGATCTCTTTTAGGAAACTTGTTTAATGAAGGAAATCTTATATCACAAATATGACTTAAGCCCTTTTGCCCACCAACCGGAGAGTTAGTATATATATATATATATATATATATATATATTTTTTCTCTCCCTAAATATTTTATGTATTTCCTGAGATATTTACATGTACATAGAACTGTGAATTTATATTAACTTAATCCGTTAATTTTACTACAAAAAAGTATTAAAAATTTGTTTAAAAAAGCAGAAAGATTACCCAACTGAATTGTTGTTTAAACATTTCAAAGTTTTCAACATTAAACAAATGTATTATTTTATTTTATTAAAATATTTTCATAGAAATTTTAATAACTTTGAAAGGTATATACACAAATATACATAGAACTAAAAATATGAATTCTCTGCGTTTGTCTGAACCAAAATGTAAAACCAATGCAGCTTTTTATCATAGCATGAGTCAAGGTCCCAGATTATTAAACAAATTTTATTCCAATATAATTTTAACCACGAATCCTCTCCAAATTAATAAAAAAAATATAAAAAATTGTATTGGATTTATAGTTTGAGTTTAAACATATTAAACACTTTTTAATTTGCATTCACTCTCAATTTTAATTTTATTTTTGTCTGAATTGGAAACCCCTCCTGAGTCTTACTCATTCAGGAGTGGGCTAGTTTATCTTTCATTCTATTTATTAACTTGTATTCATTTCAAACTTACTAGCAATAAAATAAATAAATCAATAAATCAATAATATGTATTTTCCACTTAATTTTCATTTCAAATAATTTATCCACCATATCATATACAATAAAAAGGATCAATTTTAAAATCATGAAAAATAACCACATAACCTCAAATTCTCCATACCCAATTCCGTTTAAAAATTATCAACTGATGCAATACCTACATGAGCTTAACTTTTGACCCCTTATTGTTCAGTTGGTAAGTATTTATTTATTTATTAATGGCATGTGTATATAATTTATTTATTGATTTTTCCATATTAATCATCGATCTGTGGCATGTATAGAGAAGTCGTATTCAAATTTCACTATTCTTTAATATTTCATGTTAATTTTTATCGATGTGACAAAATCACCGATAAAAGCAACAGATACTTAAATGTCACAGTTGTCACAGATACTTGAAAATATCATTTAAGCTCATCCCTACACAAGACTAACTTCGAGTGAAACTACAGGGAAGTTTTATTAAATACATATGAAAATTGGTCATGTAGATAATTCTGGAAAGAAAAAATGAATCTGTTGAGCAGAGAAGTGTGTGTTCGACACTTCCCAAGTTTTTTTGTCCTTCGTATCCCTTTACTAATCTTTTACTGAAACTGTACCCCTAACTCTCCCCCCCCAAAGCATTTTTTACCACACCACTTATATAAGACGTAATAAAACAATTTTTTAGCCTATATCTAGATTAGTTTTTTGAGTTTGAGGTACTAGAAACAAACCTGGCAAAAAGCAATATTTATTTTGTAATTTTCTGAAAGTAATAGGTATAATATAATGAAAACTAATAACTCTGATGTTTATTACATTAACATGTGTTTTATAATGTTATAATTACTATCGAAAACAAATTTTACAAAATTTTGTACTAACAAAATAAAAAGATTACAATTACAAAATAAAAAATAAATAAAAATAAAAATATTGTTACATTTATCTGTACTTGTATGATTAGGTATTGCTGGCGCGAGGGTACAAGGTATAATTTTCGCTTTTATGGGATCCTCTGATTAGATAAACAAATGCTTTTATACGCGAAGCAAAAATTTTAATGGAAATGACAGATATAAAAATATCGTTTCTTCACTCTATCTTTGTTAAACTTTCTTTCTAGACACAGTATGAATTATAATAGTAATATACGTTACAAGAGCGGTATGTTGACGAAACGTAGTTGAGCTTTTTTAATTTCCGAGAACATGAAAACAAACATACCGCTCCTGTATCGTACATTATTTTGTGCGAAGATCGTTTATTACATACCTGAAAGACGAATTTCTAATTAGTTGCAATGAAATCTCCATCTTGGTTTCTGTTTAATGACGGCAACTTCGGAAAACCAAAATATCTTTCTTCAACATTGTTGCTATAAAATGTTTTCTGTGCTTACTATACTCCAGCAGGCAGTGATATACGTCTGTCTTTTTTTCCCCCAGTCTATAAATCCGAACTTAAAACAAATGGTAAGGTTATGTAATGATTTATTTTTCATTTTAATATTTTGACAATATTATTTATATAACATATTGCAGTAATAACATCGGCATCTGGAATCTTGTTGATTTTTTCACGGCTTCCTTAATGTTACTTGTATCAGGAATGCAATAAGTTTCCTGGAGTAGTAGACTTTACTTAATTTTTGCAAATATTTAAAAACAATAATTAACATTGCAATTTAGGTGAAATTGCAGTGGTAAGTTTCCAATTTATAATTATTACTATGTTAAACGTCTCTAAAAATAATATGTTAAAAGCCTAAAGTAGTAAAATGAACGACGCGCTTAAGCGGTAAGAAGAGGGAAATTGTTATATGTGTTACGTTGGGAATACTGAATGTGGTATTTCACACTTACCGCGTATTGGTTCTGTGCGGAAAACAAGCAAATACGCACGATCTCGCACAAAAGCTTATGATGTCATTCAACCATAATGTTCTGCCCAAGGTCAGATCTTTCATTGCAAACCCAGCATTCTCCAATTTTTTCTATTTTCTGCCTTCTTCTTTATCTCCTCATATGATCCATATATCTTAATGTCGTCTATCATCTGATATCTTCTTCTGCCCCGAACTTTTCTCCCGTTCACCATTCCTTCCAGTGCATTCTTCAGTAGGCAGTTTCTTCTCAGCCAGTTACCCAGCCAATTCCGTTTTCCTGTTCCTGATCAGTTTCAGCATCGTTTTTTCTTCACTCACTCTTTCCAATAAAACTTCGTTTCTTTTTCTATTCGTGGAATATTGGAAATGTAACACTAATTTGGGAATAATTGCATTTGAGTTTGGCATTTGAAAAGTGCCCAGATTTTTTACTAAAATATCCGACCCGGCCCCAAAAAAGTCGCTAATCCCAAAAATAATTATTAGTCTCTATTAACTTTCTCAAATACACTACACTTAGCGACTTTTCCTCCAAATTGGCAACACTGAAAGTTCTGTATTTCGCAAAACGTAGAGCGCATTCAAGTCTGGTTGTTAATTCAGCAGCGTACGAAGGTAGATATTGGCCAACACTATCTTACTAGAGCGCTGACGACATGATGTCACCCTTCCGGCAATTTGACGCGTTTAGGCTTTTGTTATTCACAGCGGTCACTGAATGACCTCTATAAATAAAAGTGAAGTTGTACCTCTTCAATAAACTGTGTTATTTTTGCTTAGATCGCTGTTATTGACGAAAGCTCTATTCACGGTGGACGTTGCTCATAGCTGTCTATAATTACGCATGACTAGTACTGTGGTTGCTCAAGCCACTACTTCGGTAAACGCTTTTCAAGCCACAAAACCAAATAGCCTACGCTAGTACGGGCAACCGCACGCCTCGATTACAAATAGTTTCAGAATGCAATTCCGGTGCAATTTTGATTACACGCTTGCTCAGATACTGTGCACTGATAGAGCAAAATGGTTTATGGAAAAGGCGAGAATGGGACGAATATATCACGAGAATAAAATAAATTAAAGATAGCAAAAGAAAAATGCAAAGTTCCCAGAAGGTAGACCGACCGCAAGACTGCTAAAGAAATGGAGAGAGTTCATAGTCCTCACGAGAGTAAGCAAAACCAGGAATACGGTACATAGCAATATCTACGAGAATAATATTTCTTTGTAGTATTGTATGTTGCTTGAAAAAGAAATTACAAATTATTAAAAAGTCAACAGGCCAAATCGGCCCACAGGGCGGTGGTAGGTTAAGGTTCCCACTTTTATAATCGGCATTAACAGCAGTAGGGATGTCAGTCCTACGTGCCCGCCGCCTTTATCCCAAAGGAAAGGCTCCTGGTACTCATTTCTGTTAGGAGGCAGAGTACAAAAAATTATCTATTTGTTAACCTTAATTACAGTATTATTTAATAAGCTTTATAAAATATGGCGCACTGTTAGTCGAACGACTAGACGTAGGCCTACCTATAGCACTTTCCGCGCTGGTAACCCCGGTTCGAATCCCGGGAGGTTCATGTGAAATTTATGGTGGACGAAGATGATGTTAGGTAGGTCTACTCCCGCTCTCCCTACCGCAATTCATCCATTGTTCCATTAATCGTCACAATAAATTATGTAGGGCAATGTTATGTGACAGTGTAAGAGTACGGCGTATTCTTCCTAGGGGGGGACACTGCTGGAATGAATGAGGCAAAAAGTGAAGTACCCACCATTGAAAAAAGAATTCCGTTATTAATTTTACAATTGAATACTATATTCCAATGTCTTTATTCTGGTTTGTAATTTTTAGGTTAGGTAAGAATGAATTTAAGGATTAAATTAATACTACCACAGGCCGGATGAATACACCCTATCCAATAATTAAATAATGAAGCAAGACCGAGAGGTATAGCTATTAGGTTCCTACGTCCATTTTCGGCTTCTCCTCTTGAAAATTCTCCCATAATCCTTGAAACTGAAATGTAAAAATCGGAGCGAGATAAGTGGCCAACAGGCTTCGAGCTCACATAGACATCTCCTCAGCCCCTAATTCCCTTGCAAAGACGAACGAACGCGTTGTTTGTCTTCGTATTTCTCCAGCTATCCAGTCATTCATTCATTCATTCATACGTGGTAGCCTATCTCGAGTGACATCAGAACAAACTTTTCATGGCAAAACGTTACAATTTTACTTCCTTGCAGATCGAATACAGATGCTACAAATAAAGGATTCTATTTGAACAAAAGCACAGTTTTGCGACCTCTCAGCACGGATTATGAAACACACACTTAAAAAAAAAAAAGACCAGTTCACTAATCCGTCAAAATGGAATGTAAATAAAGACTTCGCCACTTGTAATTTGTCGAATTTTCTCGGCCATACATTCATGAAAGTGTAAAAATAGTAATATACGTTACAAGAGCGGTATGTTGACGTTTTCATGTTCGAGGAAAAGATTGAAAAAGCGAAACATAGTTGAGTTTTTTTAATTTCCGAGAACATGAAAACAAACATACCGCTCCTGTATCGTACATTATTTTGTGCGAAGATCGTTTATTACATACCTGAAAGACGAATTTCTAATTAGTTGCAATGAAATCTCCATCTTGGTTTCTGTTTAATGACGGCAACTTCGGAAAACCAAAATATCTTTCTTCAACATTGCTGCTATAAAATGTTTTCTGTGCTTACTATATTCCAGCAGGCCATGATATACGTCTGTCTTTTTTTCCCCCAGTCTATAAATGCGAACTTAAAACAAACGGTAAGGTTATGTAATGATTTATTTTTCATTTTAATATTTTAACAATATTATTTATATAACATATTGCAGTAATAACATCGGCATCTGGAATCTTGTTCATTTTTTCACGGCTTCCTTAATGTTACTTGTATCAGGAATGCAATAAGTTTCGTGGAGTAGTAGACTTTACTTAATTTTTGCAAATATTTAAAAACAATAATTAACATTGCAATTTAGGTGAAATTGCAGTGGTAAGTTTCCAATTTATAATTATTACTATGTTAAACGTCTCTAAAAATAATATGTTAAAAGCCTAAAGCAGTAAAATGAATGTCGCGCTTAAGCGGTAAGAAGAGGGAAATTGTTATGTGTGTTACGTTGGGAATACTGAATGTGGTATTTCACACTTACCGCGTATTGGTTCTGTGCGGAAAACAAGCAAATACGCACGATCTCGCACAAAATTGACTTACCGGCAGTGTGATAGCTATTGACGCGGAAGAATGACTAAATATAATTATTTACCCTTGGGGGAAAAAAATTCTAATTTTTATTCATTTTTTAAAACTCTTTTCACGCTCATTACTTGATACGAAATTAAGGATTTTCACAAAAAATAAATCCCTCAAATATTTTTGGGGGGACAGGGGAGCAATTTGTAAAGCGAAAACAGGAATTTGTTTGTTTCAGTCCCTGGCCCACAATTTTTATTTTAGAACAAAATTTCTTCCACTGCCATACTTCTAACAGAACACAGAATTAGCTGTGAAAAAAGTTGCACTTGATTAAAACAATAAACAAAATTTGTTGTAATGTTTTTTTCTTAAGGAGCATAATCATTTCAACTGCAGTGAACTGAAACCCCGTCAGTTTCCATGCGTACCGTTACACCGATTGTTTTACATGGGCCCTCCCCATCCTTTACCACAGGCTCAAGTGCAATGTCCTTATTGTTATATAAAATTAAAGAATTGTACTGTAACTAACACAAACACACACACACATAAACACTGATGTGTCATTTAGGAGTACCTTGTAAGTTATCATAACGCTGATTCAGGAAGCAATTATAATTTCATAAACATCAGCTACCTCTGTTTTCGTTTCCAATAATAAACATGTCTCCAGGGAGTGCATGTTGTTTCTCAATGGCCAGGACGCTCCTTTTCCCAGTACAAGGCAGTGTTCCCCAATAATCGTCAGTCATTTGTGATGGACAACTTGAGGATGAATCTCACTGTGTATGTAATTCTTCAGCAGTTAGCAAGACTGGTGAGTACTGCATATTATTTATATTCACATAAAATAATTGAAACATAATTAAATATTTTTCCTTTTTTGTCACATATTTTCTCGATTTTTAGCAGATAAAAAAAATTTCCGATTTTTAGCACGTAAAAATCCGATCCCTACTCGTAAGTGGTGCCTTCTTGGTATCGCTTGTGAGGTCTTCGGACAGTTGACTATGCAATCTTGAAGAGAGATCTTAAAAATAAAAAAATATACCTCGTCTTCTAAAACGGATTTGTATTGGAAAAATATTGTTGGGAGCAATGTTAGTGAAAACGACAGTAGCATGAATTCGTTAGTCGTAAATCTTTCATACGTCCTGAACACGGCAACCGGCAGGTGGCTGGCTGCTCAATGGATGGATGGATGGTGCTCAGAACAGGTTTCCTGTTGTTCATTTTCAATGGCAAACTAGTATCCTGAGATTCCAATATCGACCCCTGTTGGCACGACGGTACTTCTCTCTCTCGATAGCGGTACTCACACATCACGCCTCAAAATTAAAGTCAATACTGTCTATTGGTTTCCATGTAGAGGCGATTCGTGGCGGAAAAAATCCTCTGCTTTCTATCAATTTTACTTTTATTTATAGTGGGTCATAACATAAATAAAATAGTTCTGAACATTTAAGAATAAAGATTGAAAGGACAATTTACTTTTTTTTATATAAATAGTGGCTGCCCGTATATTCATACTCTGTGTCACAAAGATGACACTTTCTCTTAGTACAGCGTTTCTCAAACTATGGTCCGCGGACCATCTGTGGTCCTCGAGGTCAGCCCTTGTGGTCCTTCAAAAAGGACAGAAGAAAAAATAAAGTTCAAACGAATTGCGTATCACACTATAGCTGAAAATCTCTGAGTTTGAAAATGACACATGTCAATTGTCTTTCACTTTTTCTCCCAGTATTTACTGATTTTATGAAATTTATTACCCTACTCGTCTACCGACTTCCCATTCTACTCTCAGCAACAAAAGAGGGATTTAAAGCACTATGAACGTGGTGTTTCTCGCTATCTTTTCCCTGCACATCAGTTGATGACATGGCTAAGTACATTGGCATATTTCTCAGATGTATTCTCAAAACTAATCGAACTAAATCTCTGTCTAAAAGGTAATTCTTTGACTGTTCTCAATGCGCATGAAAAAATATAGGGGTTCGAGAGAAAACTTGGTTTGTAGGTCAGTTACGTAAAACAGAGGATATGTCCACCATTTCCAGCCCTAGAATTCTTTTTGGTTGAAAATTATTTAGTTATTGTTATACTATGTTCACATTTTGAAACTCTGAGGTCACAATTGAAACTTATTTTCCAAGTAAATAGGTATGAAGAATTTTCATGGGTTCGTGATCCCTTTCATTGTGATATTAAAACTAACAAACTTTTATTGAGTGAAAGAGAATAGTTAATTGAACTGTCGAATGACACCGGACTTAAAATGAAATTCCAAGCGGATGGTATGGTTAATTTTTGACCTCGTCACAAGTGAAAAGAGAATACAGTGAACTGTACAATGGTGCTTTACAGATTACAATTCAGTTTGCTCCTACGTATCTGTGTGAGGAAAGGGTTTTCATCACTAACTCTAATAAAAACAAAGTACCGAGACCGACTCAATGTATGTAACGATCTCCGACTTAAGCTTACCAGCATACATCCAAATATATAACAATTGTATAAGAATCGACAGGCTCATCCATCTCATTAATGTGAGTACCAACATTTATTTATTTTGTTTAGTTAATATGTTAAAGATTATCCAAACTCTAATAGTCTTGAATTATTAAAAAACAAACATGAATTTTCTTCTAACTACATTAGCTTAATTAGTTAATACAAAATTAATTGAATTGAATTAATTAATTCTGTTTTAAAATGTAAGTATACTGGTATTAAAATATGCTACAAAAATGATAAATTTTCTTTTGAAGGGAACAAGAGTAATGTGGTCCGTGGAACTGTTCTGACTTAAAAAGTGGTCCCCACTTCTAAAAGGTTTGAGAAACGCTGTCTTAGTACGTTTCAAGTAACAATTTGGTTTCTTTATCATGTTACGAATGGTATTTCCGTTCATACCCAATTTTCTTGAATTATCATTCCAAATACATACATGAATGAAATCACTGTCCTATTGTAGGGCCGTATTTGTAGGTTTTTACTTATTTTTTTCCTTGCTTTTGAACTCCTAATTTTTTCAATACTTTTCCGAATCGTAATCGTAGGAGTCTTAGCCTAGGCTATATGTGAATTTTGTAAGTGGCAGTAAATCCTCGTGAATTATTCTATATGTAGGTACTGTACATGCACTGTGTTATATGCACTATAAAATCTTGCCCTTTGGCTACAAATAACTTGAAATGGATTTATATAATTTTATTTATTTATTTATAACAGTAGCATATTATTTGAAACTAAGAAATAAAACACGCAAATGCTCCCTAATTAGGACACATAAATATAAGCCTAAGTCGAGATATTAATAATAATAATAATAATAATAATAATAATAATAATAATGATTTATTTTAGCTGGCAGAGTTAAGGCCGTAAGTTATTTACGAATTAAACAACAAAAGACTATGAACTATTAATTAAACACTGAAATACAAACTATGTAGCAGAATTAAGCTAAAATACATAGAATGTTAATATATTTCAAATAATGTTAGTTAATAGAAAGAGATTATTATGAGACAATTTTGAAAATACAGCACTATCAGGATGCATGTCTAAAGGAAGGAGTAACAATGTAGACAGTGATAGTTTAAGTCAGTATGATTGGAGTGAAATGCTAAGAAGGTTATCTTTTAAGCTGTTTTTAAAAGTGTTTATTGTCTTGCAGCCCCTAATACTTTGTGACAGGAATTCCATTGTCGCGAGGTGGATATTGTAAAAGATGATGAATAACGAGATATTCTATGAAGAGGTATACTTAACGCGCCACAGATAAGTGATCTGGTATTTACGTCGTGGTTAGAGTGTAGATAGGAGAAACGAGACGAAAGGTAATTAGGTGTTGAAGTGTGCAGAATTCGAAAGAGTAAAGACAGAGTGTAAAGTTCTGCGTTCTTTAAGTCGGAGCCACGAAAGACTTGCGAAGGACGGTGATATGTGATCATATCGTCGGATGTTGCACACGTATCTGACGCACATATTCTGAACTCGCTGTAACTTGACTGACAGTTCAGAACTAAGGACACTTAACAGAACGTCACAATAATCGAAGTGCGGCATTACTAGGGTTTGTACTAGGGTGAGTTTAAGTTGCTGGGGCAAGAAGTTTCTTAAGCGACTCAAACAGTGAATGGAGGAACAGATTTTTTTTTATCGTTTCTTTAACTTGAAAATTCAAATTTAGATTATTATCGAAAAAGAAGCCAAGATTTTTTACGACAGATGAATAAGGGATTAGCGTGTTGTTAAGGGTAACAACTGAAAGATTACTGTTAGTAAAAGAGTTAACTAAACGCTTATGGCCAATAATTGTAGCTTGAGTCTTACTTGGATTAAGTGCGAGTTCGAAATTGGCTGCCCAAGTGGAGACAGTGGCTAGGTCACAATTCAACTTGTCAATTGATTCATTGATCGTATTGGGTCTGAAATATATGTAAAGTTGTAGGTCGTCGGCATAGAGGTAATATCGGCAATAGTGTAAGTTTTTTGATACTAACTTTTGATATTAACTTGAGTAAAAGAAAAAAAGAGACCAATGACATAATCGTGGTGGTGGTGGTGGTGGTGGTGGTGGTGGTGGTGGTGGTGGTGGTGGTGGTGGTGGTGGTGGTGACATAGACATTAGTGGAGGTATATTACGGAGTATTTTTACTGATGAACATACATACAGATTCCTAACCAACACAAGACATTCACAAGTATCTGAACTCCTCAGTCATGCAATTAACGACACGCGAGGTTTAACACAACACAGAGAAATACCAGGCAGTCCCTACGGAAGGAAGATAAATCACCTGTTCCCATTTAGCTACAGCAGCTGTCTTTCATATTTTACACTGCACCTAATGTAGACATTATGTTTCATTTTCCGTGTTCACGGTCTGTACTTGAGCTTGTCTGACGCCCACACACACCGCAAACCTGGAAATGTAGTGCTGGTGATGAAGGATAGATGGCAACTCTACCGCTGGATGAAAATGAGATTCAAGGGGATAGACCAGGCCCACCCAGATCGCACCCGATGTGAATGCGGAACAGTAACGCAAGCGAACATCTTTATCAAGTGAAGTGGATCACTTACAAGAACTTTCCTTTCACGGCTTCTTAAATACAAGAATTGAATTATGCAACCACCACGGTGGAGGGTGGATGCGAATCCCGACCACGGCACTGATCTCCGCCCGTCATCGGATATTCTGAGCTATTTACAAATCTTACGCGCATCCCTTTTAAACCGCAGATGATGAATTTTATTCATTTTTATACGGCTATCATGAAAAAATTACAGAATGGCAGTGACTGTAGAGACCGCTGTATTACACCTACAAAACGCAAAAAATGATGAAAAATTAGAATTTTAAAAATATAACTATTTTAATAGAGAATTTCCTCCCCTTTAATTTGATATAATAATTTTCGATTTATGCCTTATGGTTTTCCAGATAAGTCCCATTTTCCAAAATTCTGCGTCATCAGGCACGGTCACTTCTACGAAGATCACTCCAAAAGCAATGCACAACATTTTTTTTACATTTTTTTTATTATAAACCTTTGCAGTTTATGGAGGTCATAGATACATCCTTCCCCTTGTATTCAAATTTAATTTAAGTCGTTCCCGTGAGTGGCGCCAGAGAGTAGCTCAGACGTGTTGGTTCAGACTTTTATCTTGCAGGTATACAGGCCCTCATTCCAAGGTGGCATAAGGCAGTTGAAAGGTGCGGGGGTTATGTGGAAAAGTGACGTATTGTTTCTGAAGGATGTATCTACATTCTATGAAAATAGCATAGCTGTAGGATAAAAATGTAATTTTTAAATAAATATTGTGGATTACTTTTGGAGTGATCCTCGTAGCTGTCAATCCCCTCGTCCAGTATTGCTTGTAAAATAAACTTCTTTCTAGTCCCGAAATAGATGCATAGATATCAGGGCATGATCATTAGAGTGAAAACACGTTTTTACATAGTGAAGTAATTTATTATCTTTTACTGTTAGTCATAAAACTGCAAATTTGTGTGTCAATGATGTTGTACGTCATTTTAATAAGAGTCCAAAAGTAGAAATTACAATTCTGAGGAGGATGGGCATAAACCCTGGGACAAACACCATCGCAGGATTTGTTGCATCAATGGAAAATAAGGACAAAAATGCCAAAAAAACATTCAACACTTGAAGTTAAAACAAGGAGGAGGTATTTGAGAGGCAGAAAGAAGCTGAAACTGGACCGAAATGAAGCTGCTTAAGGGGTGACATATGATGATGCAGTCTTCTAGGCTCTGAAAGTTTGTGGTTCATTTCCTGCAAATAGTAATTTTAGAATATTTAATTCTTTTAAACATGGTATCTCAGCCAAATATGGTGATACCAAGAAGATATTGGTGTCATTTTGAAGCTTGAAATGTCCCCTAGTGTCTGACAATGAGTAAAATAACATTAATATAGTTAATAATTATCTATGGATTTTTTACATGATTTATGCAACATAAAATATTAGTATAAGTTACATATATGGTAATATTTAATTAATGTAAATGAAAATAAAAAATAGCTATATGTCAGGCACTAAAGAATAGTTTTGGCTATAAAACAGTGAAGAAACTGTGGCTCTATCTTAAAAACTACATGAGCTATCATGTTTCAAGTTGTATGTCAACATTATGAACAAAATAATTGTTATAAACAATTTAGACATATTTCAAGGGATCTGTTCACTTCATTCTCTTTCTGGTACCATTCTCAATTGTATAAAAATTTTACAGAGCAAAATTATGCAAAACAAAATTTTTTGTATGTAAAGGTGTACATATACCTTAAAAAAAATGCTCCACCACAATTCTTACAGAATCTGCCTGGTAATGAACCTCGATTACATTTACTATGAAGGAGTCGGCGGACTATATTGGACTTCTATCTATCCTTCGTTATGCTATGGTTTGTCTACGACGATCTTCCCCGATTGCCGTTTTTAATCCAAGCATTAAATTATCCCTGGTATTCTTTTGTGTTAAAAGCTGAGAAAAACCCCAGAGCCATAGTGCGGCCGAAATGATTTCATCAATGGGAAAAACCCATGATTCTATTCGGGAATCGAAACTGCGTCCTTTCGGCTTCCAGCGTAACTCCACAGTCTAGTATATACAGTTGCGAAGCTCAATACGTAGTAAATATGCAAACATTAGATAGTTCTCACCACTAGGATCGCTAATATCGCCTCATTACAGGCAATGCAAAATAGTACCGTCACAGTCTATTGTTTCTAGCACCCTCAAAACTCAAGCTTCGTGACTGTATATAGTAGACTGTGGTAACTCCTTAATTAACAACGAAGCTACCGTGCGCCTACGTTATTGCTATTGACTTTTTAGTTGGTTATTTAACGACGCTGTATCAATAGTGGGTTATTTAGCGTCGATGGGATATTGGTGATAGCGAGACGGTATTTTGCGAGATGAGGCCGAGAATTCGCTATAGATTACCTGATATTCGCCTTACTTACGGTTGGGAAAACGTCGGAAGAAAAAACGTGGTAATCAGTCAAAGTGGAAATCGAACCCACGCCCGAGGGAAACTCTGGATCAGCAGGCAAGCGCCACTGCCGACTGAGCTACGCACAATAAATCACAACAAAAAACAAAATTATTTACACTGACTACTTGCCTTATGAGTCTCTATACATTACAACGAGTGACTGTTAACATTTTAATGCCCAAGTGCATCAACGTCGGTTAGTGTAACCACCGGTTAAAATTGTCACCTAATCCCTGGTTAAGCATTTTTACAGTGGATCGACCTCGGTTACGACTTAAATACACAGTAATCTCTAAGGGTGCTATGCATAGACATTTCGCTAGCCCGCGCTACGAGCGTGCTAAACTAGCCCCGGCTGTCGACTGATTACTTGTACAGGATTCATATCATATCATATCGGTAACACTGGTTTATGAATACGAAAAACGTTAGTTCGCTGATCATCCACCGGAAGCCCGCGCTAAGAATGTCTATGAATATGGTCCTAACAGGCCATATTCGAGCGGTTAAAGGACATAACCAGTGATTAGTAGAGCAAGTAAAGCAAAATGGCGCCCTGAGCCACAGATGTTTGTTTCGAAGACGATTATTATTGTACAGTACTTGAATTACTTGAATGGAGCGTGAGCGTGAAGGTTCTTTAGTGGAAAGAGAATTCTTACGAGGAATTAGGTGACAGAAAATTTCAGGAGGGATTTAGTTTATCAAAATCTACAAATGGATCACTTGAAATAACACAAAAACGGCCATATTTCTCCTATGGATCGGCTGCTTATGTTACGATTCTATGCAACTGTTATTTTCTGTATTTTAAGGGGGAATACTCGAATATCTCTTTTTCTATGTCACTGGCTGAACAAAGAGAGGTTATGGATGGATTTTATTTTTTTAGTAGGTTATTTTACGACGCTTTATCAACAGCTTAGGTTATTTAGCGTCTGAATGAGATGAAGGTGATAATGCCGGTGAAATGAGTCCGGGGTCCAGCACCGAAAGTTACCCAGCATTTGCTCATATTAAGTTGAGGGAAAACCTCGGAAAAACCTCAACCAGGTAACTTGCCCCGACCGGGAATCGAACCCGGGCCACCTGGTTTCGCGGCCAGACTCGCTAACCGTTACTCCACAGGCGTGGACGTTATGGATGGATCTTAGGATAATAAACAGTTCCCTGGTGTAAATGGGGTCCTGGATCGTACACACATTCCTACTCATCTTTTGCATCCTTTTCCTTTATGGATATTAGTTCTTTTTTATATAATATATTTACATCTAGTAAGTAAGTCTATCAATACTTCAACCTCACATTGGGATATAATCATTTTTGCATCCAATTTTCCATTTTGTACGATTTTAACCTAACAGCACTGAAAAGCAAAGAAATGCAACTCGTAAATATAACAGTACCGAAAGGCAAACAAATGCAACGCGAAAATGTAGGACACGTTCATTTCGATGTAGAACGGAGTGAGCGTAGTCGTTTTTAGACGCTGACTATTATCTTTGCAGCGGTATGGATGCTTTCCTTGAGTCATTTTGTAGAAACAGTGTACCATCATACACTTTACTCTGGTTAAATGAGGTGTCAGCTAGCCATGTTTAAGTAATCGGTGATTGTGAATGGTGCACAGAAATTACATTTTAACCACGGTTACTGTTTAATTGTCATTTCGTAATCTATGATTACTGCGTTTTTAACCGATGTTGATGCACTTTGCCATAAGTGTTTGAAAAGAACAATTTATACTTCTTTCTGATAAAAACACGTTCTCTTCTTTCCCAATGAACTGCTCGCTATCAAATTCTCCCATTTGAGCACTAGCTTTGACCTCATTAGAAGCAACACTGAGGAAACACAACAATGTAGAAATGGCTAGCAATATTTTACCAACAACAGTGCTGTTCTTTGGCAAGAAGAAAGGAACACAATATAGATCAATACGAATAAAATGTGTGTTACATGTCTTTATAGGCCTACATATAAGTATCTGAAATGTGGATATGGAGAAGAATGGAACGTGTGAAGTGGACAGACAGAACAAGAAATGAAGCTGTGTTGGAAAGAGTGAGTGAAGAAAGAACGATGCGGAAACTGATCAGGATGAGGGTCACTGGCTGAGAAGAAACTGCCTACTGAAGGATGCACTAGAAGGAATGGTGAACGGGAGAAGAGTTCCGGGTAGAAGAAAATATCAGATAATAGACGATATTAAGATATATGGATCATATGAGGAGACAAAGAGGAAGACAGAAAATAGGAAAGACTGGAGAAAGCTGGGTTTGCAGTGAAAGACTTGCCCTAGGGCAGAACACTAAACGACAGCGAACGATAGATTGTATCTTGCGGTAGTACAGAAATGGTTGCTGGAATTTTACTTGAAGCGTCTTTATAGTAAAAACAAAGTTCTCTCAAGTCTCGTAAATCTAAAACACGAACATTTCTGCTTTACTTCCTTTATTACTAAAAGTGTCATGCTTCAGGATTTTGCTCGTCCCTGGTAGTCACCGACAGCTGTACTCGCGAACATCATAATCAGTGGCAAGCATTGTAACCACACGTCACTGCAAACGACTTCATTGGTTAGGTATGACGTAATGGTAGGCGGAGCGGAGAGACTTTGGAAGGGGAAGTGACTATTCTAAACAGATATCACTTCGTCAAACTAGGGCACATATTTACATAAAATGCTCACAGGCCTATGGTCTCATCGCTAGATATGAAACAAGTTGCCAACACAAAGTTACATCACCTGCCTAAATAGCGGACAGTGGCCTGACAACGTACTTATTTCGTAAGAAACACGGAAATATGGAAGGTTACCAAGATAATTGTTTTGTATTTGAGAGGTAACGATTCTACTAATAAGAGTTATTCAATTAACACGTGTGTATGTAGTGCAACATTGCCAAAAATATAACTTTTTAACCCAGCGTTTCTCAAACTTTTTTGAAGTGGGGACCACTTTTTTAAGTCAGAACAGTTCCGCAGACCACCTTACTCTTGTTCCCTTCGATAGCAAATTTATCATTCTTGTAGCATATTTTATTACCAGTATACTTATATTTTAAAATAGAATTAATTATTTATAATACTTTTGTAATTACCCTGCATTTTTGTAGCCAATCACAAGTAACTTACAACAAATTCTGTGCATTGTTGATTCGTCGCTTGCCTGCAGTGTTGCCAAGTCAGCGGTTTTGTAGCTAAATCTGGTGTTTTCAGGACTATGGTCAGTTACAGAATTTTACCGTCAGCGGCTAGCTATTTATTTGGCGTTTTTTGAAGATTCCGGCAAAGGCAGACGATATTTTTAAGTTTTTTTCTGTGAAGATGTTATAATTGTTTCTATATGTACTTGCGGACAACACTAATGATGTAGGCATTATTTTTGTAAACGAATTGATATGTTTAATCATGAAGAGAGATAATGAACTGAATTATTATTTTCATTTATGATAACTTATATTATAATTCATTCATTTATTCATAGTGTTCTGCCCATGGACAGGTCTTTCACTACAAACCCAGCATTCTCCAGTTTTTCCTACTTTCTGGCTTCCTCTTTGTCTCCTCATATGATCCATATATCTTAATGTCGTCTTATATTATATACACCGTGTTCCGCTTATAAGTATAACAAAAGAAATAGCTATAACTTCTGAATTAATACAAGTATATAGTTGAAACCAACTGCTACAAAGAATGAAAACTGGGAATTTTGTTACCTTATGTTCCATAAACCTCAACATGGCTTCCATTGGTGGCACGGGAAATATCCAACCGGTATTCAACCTCGACCCAAGTGTTATGAAGCATCTGTGGTGTAACATTGTTGACAGCAGCATAAATTCTTTCTTGTAAGTCTGCCAAATCACGTACTGGCGTCCTGTAGACCTGGTCCTTAACAAACCCCCACAGGAAAAAATCAGGTGATGTTAGATCTGGTGATCTGGCAGGCCATGTGATGTACGGTGATCCTCTTCCGATCCATCTTGCAGGGAATTGTTCGTCTAAGAATGTGCGAACCATGTTGGCAAAGTGTGGTGGAGCCCCATCTTGCTGGAAAATTGCTCCATCTGGGAGTTGTGGCACAGCATACAGTTGCAACATATCCAGGTACGTGTTTGCAGTGACTGTCTTTTCAGCAAAGAAATAGGGACCAATGATTCTGTCACGCATGATCCCACACCAAACATTCCATTTAGGGAATCCCGTTGGTGTTCAATTACGACACTTGGATTTTCCGACCCCCAGATGCGACAATTGTGTCGGTTTACTTTTCCACTGACGTGGAAAGTTGCCTCATCTGAGAAACAGACTCGAGTTAGAAATGTGTCGTCATCGTCCACTTTATCCAACATTGTTTCTGCAAAGCGTTTTCGTTCCAGTTTATCATTCGGCGTAATCATCTGATGAAGTTGCAGCTTGTACGCTCGCAAACGCAATCTTTTATGGAGCACTGTATGCACTGTTGTTGGTGGGATGTTCAACTGCACACTAGCCTGTCGAATGGATTTCCGCGGGCTTCTCTGAAATGCCTCGCGAATGCGTTCGACATTTTCGTCAGACACTTTACGCTTGGAATGTTTACCTGCATTAGACAACAAACTTCCTGTTTCTCTGAGCTGCCTATCCCATTTCATTATTGAGACGTACGTCGGTACAGCTTCCCTCGGTCTAAGATTGTACTGACGGCGAAACAAGCGCTGTACACGAATTATGGATCTATGTTCTGCTAATGACAGCACACAAAAGGCTTTCTGCTGTGGCGTCCACATGCTGACTGACTAAAGATACGATACGAATTCTCTTATTTAATGATCTGCGCATGCGTGAGTCTTCTAAAAATAAGTAACAACAATGGATTAAAACTTCCCAATTTCCTCTTTACAATGGTACCAATCTTAACCCATTTGCATGCATTGTTATGAAATTATAACTATTTCTTTTATTATACTTATAAGCGGAACACGGTGTATTATTTAATTCATCATTCCGCATTGTAGTTTATATAACACAGACATATTTAAAACTTCAAACCACTCACTGTTGGGAGGCACGTCTCCAGCTCAGTGTGAAATCAGATTACGAACCGACTGGTGTGACTTTCACAGTGATTGTTGCCGAAGTGTCCAGTATATTATTCTTGATCTACTACATTCAATTTTGAAGAAATATGCCGCGTAAAACTCCATACGTACAAAATTTTATAGATGTGTGAAACAACATACTACTGTGTTGAAAGATTGGGTGGAAGAAGTGGTAGTTGGAAAGCTCGATGTAAATGGTGTAAGGTGAAACTGAATGTAAAATATTCAGTTTTAATTGTCCATACGGTTTTGCATAGAACATAGAGCCTACGAAATGATACACACTTTCCATAATTTAGTCTACATTTTTATAAAATTCTCCAGTTCCTAAAACTGTATAGTTTGTATTTCAAATTTGGAAATTATATGTTAAGAAAAATCTGGAGTTTAGCGGTTTTTTTAAGCTTGTGCAGCGGTAAATGGAATTCTGAGTTGGCAACACTGCTTGCCTGTTAGCAGTTAGTTGTTGGAAATCCTTTTTATGTAATACACGCTAGTAGTTGTCCATGTCTCTGTTAAATAGTGCCCATTATAAATAATGGAAAACTGGCTTCGATCCGGATCTTTGAAAAGAAAGGAACGTGATGATATGCTTCATTTAGGTAGTGCCAATAGTTCAGAAACTGTGTGTGAAGAAATATATTAATTATAGTGCCATTAAAGAAATATCTAGTCCTAGTGGTAGCTATTCAAAGAAAATATACTTTCGTAAATATGACAAGAGTTACTTGGAACTGGGATTTACTTTGTGTGGCAATGAGAGTGAACCAAAACCTCTGTGCGTTGTTTGTTACTAAGTGCTTTAAACGAGTGTATGAAACCCGCGAAATTGAAACGGCACCTAGAGACGAAACACGCGAGTGTAAAAAGTAAACCTGTCGGATTTTAAAATTGGCGGAGTCTAAAATTTCTTATATCGTCATCTGGAAATACAAATAAAAAATTAATGCAGAAACATGCCCGATTTTCAACAAGTAAAGATGCAATTTGGCACGTTCTATATTGGTTTACGACGTACAGTACGTGCCCATTTCAATGTGCAGACTGGGTGTCGGCAAAACTATTAAGAAAGTCATCAATACATGAAAAGGTTCGGTACTTTGGTCCTGTTATGAATTCAGGTGGTCCCTGGCTGGGTTACAGGCTCGGCGCCAGATATGCAGGGAAAAGATGGCGAAATTCGCCACGTTCATAGTGATTTAAATCCCTCTTTTGTTGCTGAGAGTAGAGTGGGAAGTGGGTAGACGGGTAGGGTAAGAAATTTCATAAAATATTAGTACTGGGAGAAAAAGTGAAAGGAGATTGCCACGTATCATTTTAAAACTCTGAGATTTTCAGCTACAGTGTGAAACGCAATTCGTTTTAATCTTATTTTTTCTTCTGTCTTTTTTGAAGGACCACAAGGGCAGAACTCGAGGACCACAAGTGGTCCGCGGACCATAATTTGAGAAACGCTGTTGTAATCAATTGTGAAACAATTTTAATAATACGAATTTTGGTAAACATATTTTCTCCCCTCGTTTAATTTCCTTACGTATCAATGTAGACAGTGGCCTAGTTTGTAAACATATGAATATAGAAAAGAAGTTCCGCATTAAAAGTTGTTAAATTGCAATCATTCTTTATAGATGATTACGTGGTGGAGTAGGTTATTATGAAAATAATTCAGCATAATTAGTAGCTGACACAACATATAGTTAGTTATAATCATAGCGGAAATTGGCCTAAAGTGGACAAGAGTATCGATGTTAATGTATGCAAAAGGCTCGCAACTTAACACTGCATCGACGACACAGTCGTGGGTTGGAATCACGTTTTAGTGTTTGTCGACTGCCAGTGTAATATCTAGGGCTAGGATTTTAATGAAATTGCATCTTTTTTCTAGTAAGCCAGAAACATAGCTGCTTTAGTATTTATATGTTGTGTGATAAACTGAGTGTTTTAAGACATATTTGTTAGGGCATTTTTTTTTGCATTTTTTTGCCTGCTTCAACTCATAAGAGCATATTTTGTTTTATTCGGTCATTTTTTAGGCATTTTCATTTAATTTTGGCCATAAATCCCCATTATTAATGTAAAATAATGTTTATTTCCTTTGATATTTTCTTTACATATTTTGTCCATTAATACTCATTATTTTGTATGATATTTTAATCGTTTTTCTACACAAATATTGCCATTTTAACATAGTACACCCATGAAATGGATCAGTCCACCAACCCCTTCAATATAGACTCCTCTATACCTGCTAATTCCGGATAAGAGTGGCCTTGAGGTAGACTACATGGAAACTAAAAGTAAAGTAAATTCATGGCGCTACAGCTCATGAAGAGCCAAGACCGACCAGCTGACTGCTGACCTCACGTCCACATGCCGAAGCAGAGGTGAACGATCATACATGGAAACTACATCAGGTAAAATAATTAATTACAGTGTACTACTTAGAAAAAATTATGTAAAATTAATTTAATGACTAGTCTAAATATCAAATAGTAAAAAACCTCTTTTCCAACTAAGCCAATTATATAAGATCAATTTTTAGGGCATTTTAAGGACATTTTTGAAAGAGTTTTAGGTCATAAATGCATTGTTTTTAGGACATTTTTTCATGATTTATAGGTCATTAAAATCCTAGCCCTAGTAATAGCCAATGTTGTCGGAATATTTCTGACCTGATGGCATGGGAATCCGATCAAGTATTCATCTATTCACAGTTCGAGGAAAAACCTAGGCATGGATTTAGCATAAAGCTTTGCTGCCATAACGACAAGACCAACACCAGAGCAACGACAGTCGTGGCAATAGCAGTAGGCTACTGCTGGCAGTAATGGTATAGGTATCCTACAAGCAAAACTCAGCTCAGGCTCCTCGCGACGCGCATGCTATACCCCTCTTACCCCCCTACAGTATGCGGGTTCTTTAACAGTGTTGCCAATTCAGCGATTTTCCCGCTAAATCTATCTTTTTTGGATAACCGTCTCGCGGGAATACTAGCGGTTTTTAATCTTTAAAGTTTCTTAAATGAAATTCATATTAGCATTATAAGCGGCTTTCATAATTACATTTAATTCGTTCAGTGTGTTTTGTGATATAATGGATGTGTTAATGTAGTGATAATTCCATATTATATATGTTACCGTTAAAACCCGAAATCCGTCAAAACCAGTTTCAACTAGTAAAAACTAGTTTAAGCAAATAAAGATAGATAGAAAGTGAGTTTTCGTATGATCTAGAATCAGTGTCAGGTTAGGTTTGGTATGTTTAGGTTTTTGTTTGGTAAAAGCCTAAAAAAGAAAGTAAACAAACCAAACCTGACCTGTCATTGATTCTAGATCTTACGAAAACTCGCTTTCTTTCTATTTATTTATATTTTAAAACTAGTTTTTACTAGTTGAAACTGGTTTTGTCGGATTTTGGATTTAACGGTAACATACATAGTGCAATAAGAATTTAAATATGTTGTGTCTGTGATAAAAGTGTTCAAAATTGCTTTATAGCGCCACATTGGCAATGATAAATGTGTGCAATATTCGTTACATTGGCGGGTGGATGCTCTATCTTGACTATTATTATTATTATTATTATTATTATTATTATTATTATTATTATTATTATTATTGAATAATATATATACATTAAAATCTAGAGATATTTGTTAGAAAATCGCGGGTTTTCGAAAGCCATCTAGCGGAATTATACGAACATTTGGTAACACTGGTCTTTAATAAGCGGCTACTGGTACAGCTATAACGGCTACGGTTGCGGACATGTGCACTCAAAGAGCAGCTGTAACAATAACCAATTAAGTGAATATAACATTACAAGATGTCAACATCGTCTCTTTCTAAGTCACAATCGGTATCTATCTTCACTGGAACTGTTCTCATATTTAAATTTTAAATATTTAAGTTAAATTAAATTAAATTAATATTTAATATAAAACGCTATGCGACTCCCTGACTCTGTAGCAATAACACGTGTTCTTTTCAGCACAAGAAGATAATACGTGCGCATGCGCATAGTGTCGGTGGTGTGATTGGAGACGGGGAGCATGCTGGGAAAGGGAGCATACGTCATCTGCGCGAGACAGTCACGCCCGCTGGTTTCTGCGCACTGAGTTTTGTTTGTTGGAAGCCTATATACGCTTAGTGGTAAATACACTGGCACCAAAAAGTATTGGCACACTGTTTTCCCTATAGGATCTGTATAAAGGGCAAGTTTAAGAAAATAAAATGTGTATTCCTTTATATAATATAAAACTAAAAATCTTTCACAGAAATCACAACCAAAATAATACAAAATAATTATTTACAAAAGAAAATCTATTTTCTGATTTCAAAAAAAAGTATTGACACATTTTACTAATGCATATAATAGGTCTCTGTAATGTATTTTCAGTATCCTTGAATGCAAGCCATTAGATAGCACGGATGACAGCTTCCAGACATCTGGGCATTGAATGAAGCAAATTTCTCGTCGTTTCAAGGGAAATTTCAGATCACATATCCAAGAACCCTCTTAAACTCTTCCTTATTAGATGGGCGCTTGGTCCTTTCCCTTCCAAGATATTCTCACAAATACAAATGTATAATATTAGGCCTATAATGTACAGTATATCACTGCACATTATTAATTTAATTGAGCTAGGAGCCATCTATTAGAAGCTTTGAATTCTGGCTTAGGTATCTAATTTCTTTGCCAGTCCAAGGGTTTGATTTGCAGAATAGGTTCATAAAATGGCAAGGACTTTGAAAGAGCAAGAAGAATCCACTCCCACAATGTTGGTCGGCATGGTCTCGGAATACCATATTGGCTTGGGTGCGTATATTTTGAAGAAAGTGGTAGTGCATTAGACGAGAAACATGGAGCTCCGTGAACAGTCCAGATGCCCGAGAACTTGAGAGAGTAAGAGAATCTTTTGCACGCAATTCTCGACGCTCAACGCATCAGCAGTCTCGTATTTTGGGTGTGAATCGAAAAAGTTTACAGTTTATGCTAAAGGAATTGAAAATTCATCCTTATAAGTTGCAAGTTTGTCAAAAACTTCTTGACAGGCACAAAAAACGAGTTGCTTTCTGTACTGACATGCTTGATTTGCTGACTGAAAACTTAGACGTAAGGAATAATTTGTTAGTGACCGACGAGGCCCATTTTCATCTTTCGGCCCATGTCAACAAACAGAGCATGCGATAATGGTCACCAGCGAACCCTAAAGAACTGCATGAAGTGCAGTTATTGATGAAGATCTACGAAGCCGTGTGTTTAACAACTTCACGAAACGTTTGCAAGAATGAGTAGATTGTAACGGAGGCCATCCCTCCGATGTAATTAAAAAAATAAGTTTGTAGGAATTGGATAATAAATGGCATATTTCAAGATATTTATAAGTGTTTCGGTCATTTTGAATTCAATTATTTATGACCCTTTGAAATGTGTCAGTCGGTTTGTCGCCATCCTTTATACTGGGAAACTGCTGAAAACAAGCAGATGATCACGAGTATGTCTTTATACATACCACGTGGAATTTGTGATGGATAAAGACAATGCTTGGTGGGTTTTTTTCGGGGTACTTCCATGTCATCTACCGCCGTACGAGAAGCTTAGCTTCCATTGTGCACCGAGAGTAATTACTACGGCTGCAAAAATAACAGCTTCGGAGCGTCTTTCCTAGATGGGGACACTTGGATAAATGACGCAAAACTACCCGCTATTGCATAAAAGATATATACATACATGTATATAAATTATCGGCGTGTGCTGAATTCCATTTCGTAAATAGTTGTTTATTTGTTGTTCTGGGTTGTCTTTGGTGATGATCACACAAGTAAAATTACTAATAAATGAAACAGTAATAATTGTGTTTTCCATTGCAAAAATGACAGACCAATCTTGCATATTACAGTTCATTAGTGCTTAAGTACGTTACTTTGTTGACTTAATGACCTTTTTTATAACAGCATAAATCAATCTTACAGAGAAGTTACAACAGTTTTACTGCGAGTGATAAATCCTCGAAAGTAGATAAGGGGAGAGGAGGTTTACAGCATTGGTGGATTGTCTCTGATTGTAACACTCTTTGAAAAAAACTGTCATTAAGTTGCATGCAAACAGGGAGCAGCAAAAATGTGAAATTTAAGAATGTCATAAGGAATATAATTCCCGCGCCGTTAGCGTCTTGGTCCAAGACATCATGCTTAGAGATGAGCGCTGGTTCGAGTCCTGATTGGAAAGAAATTTTCTCATAAAATTTCGGCCAGTGTATGAATTTCGGGAGCTACGATAAGTAGCGATATAAGATTTCTAAAACCAGTTATAACGCTTGAAGGGGGACCATCATGCTGATAACATGTTACTCTTGTACTAGTTAGATGATCCTTCACCTCTGATGCATGTGGACGTCACGAATTACTTATAACCAGACATCGGATTCTAGGGCAAATGCCTATTTTGTTTCTTTAGGAGAAAAGTAAAAATAATTATTAATATTTGTGTTTCATGGAAATTGAAAGGTATTCAAAGAGTTTTTATAGTGCCCTAAAATGCCCTAAAACGGTTATTAGAGCCTAATTTGTTAATATTCGCCTAAAAATGCCTAACTCACTGTAAAGTTTTGCATTTTACTCTTACTTCTTATAATTTATACATGCAATCACTGCGAAATTTAAGGCATTTAAAATGCGGAAAGTTTGCTTCACACCGGCCATGAAACCATTGATAAAGGAAACAAAATGTTTTGAATCTCGACACTCGCAATAGATTTCACCGAAGTTAACATGTTTGGAGGCATAAATGCCGACAAAGAACCAACCTTAGTTTTGAAGCAGGCAACAATCACATGTGCTGCTACCGATTCAGAGATATACTATACTATAAAAATGACTGTTTTCGGTCTGAAACCGATTAGCTGTACTCCCCTTCAGAGTGTCATAAAATCATAATTTTTGGAGAAAGAGTGTTTTTGAAATATTTATGAAAAGTCGTAAAACTGCGAATTAGTAGGGTAAACCGTTACAAAATATTTAAAAGAATGGCCCTCCTAGTGTTAACACTATCAGCAAATGCAACAATAAGTGGAACTTTGTATTTTTGTCCAATTGAATCTCAATAACAACGGTTCATTTGAATGCTCGTTAACAGTTGCTCTTTCCCTCACCTTATTTGTGTTGAGAAGTTTTGAGCGGTAGGACGTTTTCCTGTGAAGTTTAACGCGATAATGCCGAAAAATATAAGTGCAAAATCTACATTGATCCGGCAATGGCTAACAGAATATTCAGAATTCACTTATGATGGAAAAATAATATTCTGCAAGATTTGTAGCAAATAGGTATGTAACAATAGTTGAAATATATAAAGTCTATTAATTTTAATGAGTAGGCCTATAATATTTATACATTGACTGAGCTATCCTGAGGTATAATTCTTTTTAACACCACTAAACTTTAACCTTTTAAATTCCGATAGTTAAAGTATTTGCAGGTCATTAAAATTTTGATTGTTCGAACCCACTAACTTTGTGATAGAAATACGGCAATACAACAATTAGGATTTTATTTTAATTCAGTTTACTTTACATTTTTAGATTTCGCAAGAAAAGAAGTGCCACCTAAAGCAGCATGTGCAAGGAGCGGCTCATAAGGCTAAAGCTCAGCAGAAAAATCTACTGCAACAAACTTTACTAACACAGCCTACTTCATCCAATCTCAGCAGCAATTTCTATGCTGATTTAACCAGAGCGTTTGTTGCTGCTAACATTCCCTGGAATGCAATTGAAAATCCGGTTTTAAGACAGTTTTTACAAAAATACTGCAAACAAAATATCCCATCTGAGTCGACCCTAAGAAAAAATTACTTAGACACAATATACAATGAAACTTTAGCTTCCATTCGGGATGATATAGGTGATTCTTACATATGGGTCTCTGTGGATGAAACCTCTGATCCTATGAATAGGTATATAGCAAATATGGTAGTAGGAAAACTTAGTCCTGATGGACCTTCGATTCCACACCTCGTATGTGTTAAAAACTTTCGAAAGTGAATAGCCAAGCCATTGCTTATTTTGTAAATAAAGCCTACAGTCTTTATACTCAGGTAATATAGACGATTCTAAAGTTCTGTTGTTTTGTACTGATGCTGCCTCATACATGGTTGCTGCAGCTCCACTTCTTAAAACATTTTATCCTAACCTCACGCATGTAACCTGTCTAGCACATGGCATTCAGGGTTTCTGAAACAATCCGGAATGAATTTCCTCTTGTCAATTTGTTTATTTATAACACAAAAAATGTTTTTGTAAAGCCCCATCCAGGATTTCAATATTCAGAGAGAACTTTCCAGATATCCCACTCCCACCTCAGCCGGTTGTTACACGATGGGGATCCTGGATTCAGTCAGTGGTGTATTATTCTAAGTATTTTAAAGAAGTGGTCACAGTTGTTGATAAATTACCTGAAACTGATAGTGCAGCGTGTGTGAAAGCAGTGAAAGATTGTCTGAATGACTCACGAGTGAAAAACGATATTGCCTACATAACATCAAACTTTTCTTTCATACCTGCAAGCACTGAACAATTAGAACGTGAAAAACAATCTCTTTGTAGCCAAATAGCAATAGTAAAGGAAGCTCAAGTGAACATACATTCTGCTTTGGGCGAAACTGGGAAAAAAAGTTAAAAATAAGTGGGACAACGTATTAAATAAGAATGTAGGATTTTCATTGTTGGAAAAAGTATTAAAGTGATATCGGGGAAAGTGTAAATGTTCCAGTAAGTATTGATGTTTCTATTGTACCTAATTTAAAATTTGCGCCTCTCACATCAGTTTCGGTTGAAAGACGTTTTTCTGCTTTCAAAATGATTCTCAGTGACAAAGGCAAAGGTTAACTGTGGAGAATTTAGAAAAAATTCTGGTGGTGTACTGTGCAGATAATTATAATAAAGTCTGAGCGTGGAACTGAATTTCAATAACTTAAAATGAGTAATCTTGATATCAATAATCATTATTTCATTAGTTTCAATATATTAAATTTGTGCAGCTCTGTTTATAAATATAATATAGTATTTTTTTAATGTTTAAACATACTTTTTTGTGCGTATTTTAGTGTATAACTAAAAATTTCAGTGAAAGAAATAAGTATGATACCTTGATGTGCCTAAAATGCCTATTTTCATTAAAATAGAGCCTAATTTTACAAATTTTGAGCTTATTTTAGGCGCCTAAAACTGAAATTTTAGTGCCTAAAAATCCGATGTCTACTTATAAGAAACATAAGCTAGTGATTTGTGAACTTTGTAATCATAATACTGATCTAAAGAAAGTTAACGGAGACACTCTTAAGAGAAAATGTATTATCTTACATACGACAAACCTCCTATACTCAGTAAGTATGAAGTTCATAATTAGCACAGAATTATTATTATTATTATTATTATTATTATTATTATTATTATTATTATTATTATTATTACTATTATTATTATTATTCGAAGCGGTGGAAAAATTCAAATATCTTGGAGTAACAGTAACAAATATAAATGACACTCGGGAGGAAATTAAACGCAGAATAAATATGGGAAATGCCTGTTATTATTCGGTTGAGAAGCTTTATCATCCAGTCCAGTGAATCTTTGCCGATCATTGTTTCTACGACCGAATGGAACCAACTTTATTTTGCATAAACGCATATTCCGAGTCTGAACAGTCCATGACCTCAACAATGCATAACTTTATTGTCGCAGGTGTCTAAATACACTCATTTTTGGTTCTACGAAGTCAGCGTAAAAGTCTGAATGACATCTAGGCAACGCGTATTTTCTTTCTGACTCCTGAAACATTACACTTAGGGCCGATTGTATAAACCATTTAATCTCATATCAGAGGTTAAATTGATCCTTGTTCTAGCTGAAACTTGGAATTTTGTGTTGTATAAAGTCTAATCTGTGATTAATTTGTCTTAAACTAAAGTCAACTTTGACTGAAGAAATTTCTCCGATTAAGTTAGATGATCCAAGTTCAGTTATTTCTTTTCTGTTTGAAATATACGAGTGGCAGATTGTGCAAAACGAATAACCATTATTATTAATATTAATAGATATGGTAGGTACATTTATATATATATATATATTTTTTTTTTTCAATTTCTTGCCTTTAATACAGGGTGTCCGGGACAAAATTTACCGAAAAGAAAGTTTAATAACTCACCAAATAATTGATGGATGAAAATGCTGTTTGCGGGAATTGACAAAGGGACTTCCAAAGTTTCGAATGACCACTAATAAACTTCTATGTATGCACCTCTTGTAGCACGACAGATGTCCAGGCGATATTCAAGTTCTTGCCATGTGTTTCGTAACATCTCTGGAGTGACAGCTGCACAAGTAGCGACAATTCTCCGACGCAGATCCTCCAAATCTGCCACTACAGTCTTGTACACAATGTCTTTTATGTATCCCCAAAAAAAGAAGCCCAGTGGGGTTAGGTCTGGAGATCTGGGAGGCCATGCTGTAGGTCCACACCAAACATTAATCTTAGGGCTGTCTCTTTCCAATTCCCTCACTACATGCGGATTTTCTAATCCCCAGATGCGACAATTATGCCTGTTGACGATCCCACAGACGTGGAAGGTGGACTCATCACTAAACACGACCTTCTGCAGATATCCATTTTCAATATCAATTTTCAACAGCATGTCACTAGCGAAATCATATCGTGCAGGCAAGTCGTTTGGTTTCAACTTTTGAACCAACTGAACCTTGTATGCATGCAGACGTAACCTCTTGTGCAGAACATCGTGGATAGTTGACTTTGGAATTGCAAGTTCCCTGCTGGCACGGCGAACAGACTTACACGGGCTCCGTTGGAAAGCTTGTTGAATTCTGTCGACTTGCGCTTCTGTCACTTTCTTCCCGCGTGGTGTTTTCTCTACAAGAGAACCGGTCTCAAGAAACTTTCTGTCCCAAGTTGTTATTGTGTGCCTATCTGGTGGTTGCTTCTCAGGCCACTGTTGTCTAAATCTTCTCTCCACTATCTTCGGATACTTGAATTCGGCAAGCCAATAGCAGCATTGAACTTTTTGTTGCACTGTGAACGCCATTTTAATTACAGCTATGTCAACAACAATGACCAAATGTTGCCAACATCACACATAAAACTTAAAATGCCCTTCTTTCATTTGCCGCAAATTTCATTTTCCTATCTCCATTATTACGCGAGTTATTAAACTTTCTTATTGGTAAATTTTGTCCCGGACACAGTGTATACAAACATTCTTATATTTTATAAGGCTTTATCGTGTTCAGCAGTATCAAATAACATAACCTATAATCATATTATGTTTATAACAACCATTAATTGTTAATGGATATGACAGGTACATTCATAAATTTTCAATTAACTGTATTACTAAACGAAAATTGTCGTTTTATAAAGCTTTATTATGTTTAGCAGTATCAAACACCATAACATGATAACAATTTGGAGAACGGTCAACCTTCTTCTTATTGTCCGCCATTATTTACAATGCACAAAACAAACCAGTGTCTTCAACAGAGTGTACGGAAATTCGCCAAAAAGTAGTTGGAAAGTCGCTAGATTTCTTATTATCAACAAAGAAAGATTAAATTTTGTCACTATGGGGTGCTAAAAAGGTCGCTAAATCCCTATTTAAGCAATATTAAAGTTAAAAAAAATTGTCGTTGAAAAAGAGTTAAAGTCGCTAAATTGGCAACACTGAACAAACCTGTACAACATGGCCCGCGCATTACATACTTCACCTGTTTATGCGATGTTGCCAAATGCTTTTCATGTGAACTTGGATTGCATTTGAACCAACGTAATTTGATCGCAGAAAAGTTTTATACAATAGAAGAAGTGTCTGAACTCAGTAGTTCACTTTCCGATCTTCAATCAAAGTTGATCTTTAGTCAGGGAGTTTTATACAATTGGACCTTACACGACTAGTATGTACACAGAGTAACAGCTAGCCTAATGTTAAAGTGGAAAACGACCTACTTATACACTAGGAACAAGTATCCATTGTCGTCGGAGCAATTTCATGTCCTTAACAGTAATTAAATAATTATTGATTTTATTTCTCACATAATTATATTTCTTGGAAAATATATTTATTTTTATCAGAGACAAATTTTGAAATTACAGTCCCGTCGCTCTTAATTCCGGCAGCTGGTGCGTCTTGTCATTCGCTAGTAATGACGCTTTGCACTTCCTAAGGCTCGATAAATACTTAATATAATCGCCCGCCATTTTGGTTCTTTTGTTGGCGTTCGCAGAAAGCACACGAGGACGTTATTTGCCGCTCAATTACAGTGCGTTTAATTCATTATCATAGCAGCTACGACATGATCATGTTTAACTGTGCGGCAAATAGATTGCTCGTCTGGTAGCTTGGCAACGAAAGAACAAAAATGGCGGACGATACTACTTACCTAGACTTTATAGAGCCTTCACTTCCTAGGGCGTAAGCAAAGAGGAGGAGTCACGCCGAGAATAACAGCGACGCGACTATAGATAATGAATCGGGAAAAACAAGGAAATATGTAAATATATGCATTTGAATATGCAATATATATATATATATATATATATATATATATATATATATATATGCATTTAAAAGGGAAAACTTTTGAAATATGCTTCATTCGAACGTAAAAACCATGATCGGCAAAGATCCACTTTTACATTTTCAATATGCCAAATCAATAAAAACATGTTTCGCGGTCTAATGATGAGTTTCAAGTGTTCAATTTTTTTTTTTTTTTTTTTTTCACATTTATAAATGTTGATACACAAGTCGTCAACAGAAATGTGAGCAGAACTTCTCAGAGTGCTTCTCCCCCAGATATCTTGTTACCAGTAGCGGCCGGTGATCGAAATCCTCGGTGAGGCCAGATGCAACTAGTTTAAGTGCCTCCGATAGGAAATGTTTATTTATGATATTAATTATATTATTAATATCATTACTGTATTATTATTATGTCTATTATTATTACTATTAATTAAAAATAATAATTTCACTCACCAAATAAGCTGTTATGCTGCGAGTTTCAGTGATTGTTTCAGTGATGAAGCAACCCATATTATGTGTTGAAATTTCCCTTTCTTTCTTTTCTTTTTATTTTTTTCCTTTCACAGCACCAAACAAGCCAATAGAGAAGTTTATTTTGCCTCACATTACCACTTAACCATTTACGTTGCCCATACTAGGATGCAATAGAAACTCGCGTTTTAATATTATCTGTCAGAAAAATTGTCAGCGATGTTGTAGGTATCTCGGTAGGCTCTCTCTTTATTTAAAACTTCCTTTCTTTCAATATTATTTCTTCTCGAAAAAGGACACTCTAACAATGATTTATCTACACCAGCATTATTTCTCTCATTTGTTTCTCTTTATATTTTCCCGAAATACATAACAACATTCGCCCAGATTCACTACTGTACTACGAAGTACAATAGTATAACACCCTCGCTTAAGTCATAAACTGAGACATAAGGGGAGGGAATAGTGTGGGTCTCTGCCTGCCAAAGAGTTGGAATTTTTGTTATTTATGGCCAATTTAGGAACACAAGTCACTGATTGCTATTCCCACCCCACTCTACCCTTGAGGCCGGTCCATGGATGGGAGGAGTGAAACCTGACCAGGCCACGAGGCTAGACGAATTGTGCTCAGCTATAGTGCAATCTCAAAAGCCCGCGAAGACATACGGAATGCAGAAACCAGACCCGGCACGAGCGATCCTGGCCTCAGGAACAAATTTTACTGCAAAACAGGTCTATATACATCACAAGCGAGACCCGGCACGAGCGATCCTGGCCTCAGGAACAAATTTTACTGCAAAACAGGTCTATCTACATCACAAGCGAGACCCGGCACGAGCGATCCTGGCCTCAGGAACAAATTTTACTGCAAAACAGGTCTATATACATCACAAGCGAGACCCGGCACGAGCGATCCTGGCCTCAGGAACAAATTTTACTGCAAAACAGGTCTATCTTATACATCACACGAGCGATCCTGGCCTCAGGAACAAATTTTACTGCAAAACAGGTCTTATACATCACAAGCGAGACCGGCACAGGCGATCCTGGCCTCAGGAACAAATTTTACTGCAAAACAGGTCTATATACATCACAAGCGAGACCCGGCACGAGCGATCCTGGCCTCAGGAACAAATTTTACTGCAAAACAGGTCTATATACATCACAAGCGAGACCCGGCACGAGCGATCCTGGCCTCAGGAACAAATTTTACTGCAAAACAGGTCTATTCGAGACCCGGCGCGATTTGTTCAGGAACAAATTTTACTGCAAAACAGGTCTATATTTTCACAAGCGAGACGAGCGATCCTGGCCTCAGGAACAAATTTTACTGCAAAACAGGTCTATATACATCACAAGCGAGACCCGGCACGAGCGATCCTGGCCTCAGGAACAAATTGTACTGCAAAACAGGTCTATCTACATCACAAGCGAGACCCAACACGAGCGATCCTGGCCTCAGGAACAAATTTTACTGCAAAACAGGTCTATATACATCACAAGCGAGACCCGGCACGAGCGATCCTGGCCTCAGGAACAAATTTTACTGCAAAACAGGTCTATATACATCACAAGCGAGACCTGGCACGAGCGATCCTGGCCTCAGGATCAAATTTTACTGCAAAACAGGTCTATCTATATACATCACAAGCGAGACCCGGCACGAGCGATCCTGGCCTCAGGAACAAATTTTACTGCAAAACAGGTCTATATACATCACAAGCGAGACCCGGCACGAGCGATCCTGGCCTCAGGAACAAATTTTACTGCAAAACAGGTCTATCTACATCACAAGCGAGAACGAGCGATCCTGGCCTCAGGAACAAATTTTTGCAAAACAGGTCTATCTACATCACAAGCGAGACCCGGCACGAGCGATCCTGGCCTCAGGAACAAATTTTACTGCAAAACAGGTCTATCTACATCACAAGCGAGACCCACGAGCGATCCTGGCCTCAGGAACAAATTTTACTGCAAAACAGGTCCATGCGAGACCCGGGAGCGATCCTGGCCTCAGGAACAAATTTTACTGCAAAACAGGTCTATATACATCACAAGCGAGACCCGGCACGAGCGATCCTGGCCTCAGCAACAAATTTTACTGCAAAACAGGTCTATCTATATACATCACAAGCGAGACCCGGCACGAGCGATCCTGGCCTCAGGAACAAATTTTACTGCAAAACAGGTCTAGACAACCAGACCCGGCACGAGCGATCCTGGCCTCAGGAACAAATTTTACTGCAAAACAGGTCTATATACATCACAAGCGAGACCCGGCACAAGCGATCCTGGCCTCAGGAACAAATTTTACTGCAAAACAGGTCTATCTACATCACAAAATTTTCAAATGCTCATCTACAGCGATATATGCTTCATTGAAATAACTAATACATTATATAAAAACACAAAATTTGATTTGAGTTAAGCCAAGTGACTGAGGCCCGGCCTCACTTGCCTCAGTCAATCAGCTTGTTATACTTATCCCTTAATAGTACTCTGTTAGTTAGAAGGAAAAAAGCTTGGAGTTCTATCGTTTTATTTACATGAATATTAAATAAGTAGAAGGCAATGTAAGTTACAGTCAATTATTTAACACAGAAATGAAGTTCACAGAAACAGGAATCAAGCTGCAAAAGCTGTTGACCTTAAGCACTGCAATTAGTTGCCAACATCAATGGACATCCTTGTTCAAGAAGACAGGAGTACCGTAACGCGATCAGGGTTCACACCTGGTGATCATGACAGTCTGATCCGAGTTCAAAAGATATCGTGCGCACTGGAAACCCTTTGTTCAAACGCTATTATTCTCCGTTCCTGTTGCTCCTGGCGGAGAGAAAGGAACACAGCCTTTGTTTGAGCTTGGTTATGCGCAAAGGCGGAAGCAAGCACGGGAACACTTCTGCAGAGCAAACTTTTGAGCTCTAGTTTTTGTGGGTAAATTCATTTCTTCTCAGCTATTCTATATATAAGCTATTCCATCTCAAATCGACCGAAATATAGAGAAAATTGACCTTACAATTTCTAAATACAATGAAACTTTTTCTGTCCGTTGACAACTATGATACAATGTTTGTGCAAAGTTTGAGGCATCAGAACTTCATAGTGTTTAAATTAAAAATATTTAAATTTATCGTATTTTCATAAAATTTACAACTTTAAACTGTTGTGGCTCCGAAACCCTTTCACCCAATGATCAAAATCATGGTTTATTTTGATGCTGAGAAATTAAAGTTTATATTGACATATAAACAGATTTTCTTACTTTTTATGGAAATGGAGAAATATAGATTTTTCCTCATTAAGACGGATTTGCCAAGGAAAAAATATTTTAAAAATATGTAATTAGATTCCGTATTGAAAGTACAAATAAACACGTCATATTTTTTACTGGTGCACCGTTGACAAGAAAGTATTGAAAATATCAAATAAATAAAATAAATAGTACGCGCGTGAACTAACCAGCTGACTGTGAGGCGGGAGCTAGCCGATGTAAGCAAGGTCAGGAGACATAAACACGTGATGTGTCGTCTAGTAGTCATGACTGTGCTAGCTTTATCACAGGTTTTCATAAACACAGGAGTACGATGACGCCCAACGTTCGCTTATCTTCAGCTCTCGGCCAGTGCGTGCGGTACTGCGCCGTTCAAGTCTAGGCATGTGAAAATAATTTATTTAATACCCTCGAAACTTATTGCCGTATCACTAATCAAACAATGCCGAATCCCTCTTAATAATGCAAGGTTTTTTCTTAATATTTTTTTTTTTTTTTACATTTTTACAAATTAGCAAAAGCCTAAAAGTAAGTAAAATCAGATTATCTGTCTCTCTGTATACAATAAAAATAAGGATTACTTCTTAACATAACCTACTAAATGTCAGCTTCAAAATGAGCTCTCGTTCAATGTTCTGCAGTAAATGGTTCCAGAGTTCTGAGCGCTGAAAGAGACTTGTTTTTATAAAATACGCTAAATTTGTCGCTCACCAATACGAAAACCGTTTGACTTTCGATAGTATATGTTTGAAAATGCATTCTCCTCAGCACCTCGTATAAATAGGGAAAAAATTATACTATAAAAAATGCGAGGTTTTTTACTGATCGATTTCATATGGAATAGCCCGTCGAAGTAAATGACGTAATCTTGAAGCAGCGTGAATCCCAATGTTGTGGCTTCTAATCTCTAAAAATGATGGGCCGTTGTTGTTTAATATTATTTTGAATTATTTCCATGTCACGGTATTATAAATTTTATGAGACTGAAAAAAGTAAGATTGTACCGAAGAAAGAATAAATAAGGTCCTTATTATTGAAGTACGCATACTGGCTATCCTACCTCGGTGGAGCTTGTCTGATCAAAGTATCGCTTATTCAAATCTCACCGAGGGCAATGGACTTCAGGGATGGGAAAAAATCCTAAATTCGCGTCAATCAGATGAAGAAGTCCTTGGCTCTCAGAAGTACTACTGCATGTAAAAGACATCTTTGTTTAGGATATAATTTATGGTAATCACTTTCATGTGCTAATATTGAACTAAGTTTATAAATACCTAGTTGACTAGTTTCAGCTTAGAAATCATCTTCATAAATAGTGTGGTCCTTGCGTTTTCCGGTTTCTTCATTTATTTTGCTGGGGGGTGAATTTGTGTTGTATAGTGTGGAGTCAAATAGTGTGTGTGTTCTGAAATTGTTTTTTTAGCTGGATATGTAGAATTCCCATGTATGTGTCTATGTTGCTGTAGGTGTGGTTGGCGTTTGTGATGTGTTCTGCATATGTTAATGTGTTTTGTGATTTGGTTATGGCTGTGATGTGTTCTTTGTAACGTGTTTGAAATGATCTGCCTGTTTGCCCGATGTACACATCACAAACGCCAATCACACCTACTGCAACATAGACACAGACATGGAAATTCTACATATCTAACCGAAAAACCAGAAACTAAACACACAAGAACAATATGAAATACACAAAAACACATTCACAAGACATCTTCAACACACAACTGAATTTCAGAACACACTCCACACTACACAGCACAAACGCATCCTCCCAGCAAAACAAATTAAGAAAACGGAAGACGCAAGGACCTCATTAGTTTTATATATATATATATATATATATATATATATATATATATATATATATATATATATCGGTTGAATCAGTTGTTGAAAGGAACTAAGTCCACTTTTTAAAGGTTTGAGATAATCGAAAAAAAAAAACTGATTTTTGAATAATCTATCGAAGATTAAATCAAAATATATTGTTCACATGAAATATATGTGTACAATATATTTTGGTTTAATCTTCGACAGATTATTCACAAAACAGTTTTTTTCGATTATCTCAAAACTCTTAAAACTGGACTTAGTTCCTTTCAACAATAACGATATATATATATATATATATATATTTATGAAAAAACGAGACGAATAAAATCATCCTATAGCTAGACCTACGTATCTCTCTTTCCTCAGTTTCTCGGTTAACGATTGTTGAGAGATTTGAAAGAAAGGAGATGGAACATGTCGACTCAAAATCTCACTGATCCACAGCTATATCGTGCAAATTACATGTACAAGATGCACAAAGTGAAAATTAGTATCAATCAATTAACCAGATAACCATTTGAGAACTTTCAATGACTTAGTTGTCAAGTATTAGGCAACGGATACGAGCCAAAATGACTAGCTTCAGTACTACATAAACTTGAAACATTAAGCTATTAGTGGCAAATAAATTACAACAGAATATATATTTTTTAATATTTTGAAATGATTTTTTATGCAGGGACGTAACATTTCTACGCAGTACACCCAAATTTTTGCAAATATTCTAAAGATTAACTCAATATAAAAAAAGTTTTTAATTGACGAACAATATGGATTTCGTACAAGAAGGAACTGTACTGGCCCTGTTTTTTCATTCCTCAACAAATTATTCGTAAAACGAAAGAATATAATTTACCTACATTTATTTTCTTTATATAAGAGTTCATCGAACAGTTTATGGGTAATTTTAAAATGTTATAATGTAGGCGTACCTCTAAAACTTATTCCCGAAATAAACTTGTACAGGAGAATAAAAAATAATAGAAATATTGAATAATTTTAAACTTCTGGACCATTTAAAACTACAAGTGGTGTAAGACAAGGATGCTGCTCGTCAACACTACTAACTTATTCACCTTAGACATACATAAGATAACAAGATTAATAAGTAACTGGAAGAACATGAGCCCTGAAGGCACTAGAGCAGGCCTGGCGCTATTAGTTCGATTGAGTCACTGCAGACCACCCTTTAACTCCCCATTCCACCTTCTTCGGCTGGGACAGTTATGTTTTGGTGCGGTACTGGCGGACAGAAAGGTCATTGACGGACTGTATCAGGCGTTTACGAACTCTCGGCTCTTGCTGGTCGCCTAAAATCCATCACTGATGCACAGAGTCTTTTCTACGTTTGTTTAAAAGGCGGTGTAAGCGAAAAAGACGTGAAGGTTTCTGCGTCCCTTCCACTTCTCCTCTTATGCCCAGGGCTGCACTAGAGTATCTCAGAAAACTATCACAATGATGTTGTGTACAGACAGCCAAATGACTCAATGACGCTGAAGATAATCTTCAAAAAGCAACGCACAATCTCTTTTATATTCGTGGAAAATATGACACAAAAATATTCATAAACAAAACGAAAGCTATGGCGATGCAAAGAGCCGACGTTGAGTATTCGGGTACAGGTCTAGTTCATTAGAGTAGTTACCTTTTGTGTTACTTTTCAGATATTCATGTGTACTTCATGAACGAGGAAGTTTCACAACGAAGTACAACTATTACTCATTCTTATGCTAATATTTAACGAATACCTTACTTCTCGTAATCTTTATAGTTGCTAACTGCATATTTACACAACCAGTACGTATGTGCTAATATAGATATCATAGTAAGCGGAGAAATGTATGCGGAAATTGTAAATTTGTGTAAATTTCTTTAACACTTATCGGTTTCTAGTTTTTACTGCGTCTATGGAATTTCATGGCCGGAGCGGAAATAAGATTAAGATTGTGGAATATATTGGGTTGGTGCATAAGTTCGTTGCGCTTTTGTTTCGCGTGTTCATACTCCGGGTGCTATGGGTTTATTTATCGATTGTCATTTTCTATTTGAAGTTCAATTGTTGTGTTTCAGTTTATATATTGAGATTTTCATTTTTGCACATAGTGAGTGGAGCCGTGGATGCTAGAAAATGGAGTGTCAAGTGGAAAAAGTGGAACATTTCCGACATATTCCACTTTTTGAGTTCAGAGGGGCGAAAGCAGCGGAGGCGGCCATAAATATTTGGGCCGTGCATGGGGGCAATGCTATCGGAGACAGCACGGCAAGAAAATGGTTTTCTCGTTTTAAGGAGGGACGTTTTGACATTAGGAAGACCTTCGGGCTCTGATGAAGACCGTTTAAATACATTAATCCACGTCAGTGTACCCGAGAGCTGGCAAATGTGATGAACTGTGACCATGCCACCATCGTGCGACATTTATTGCCACCAATTGAGACGTCTTGCACACGCAATCTAAGAAAAACGGCCAACAAGAATGAGTGAAGTGATGCTACTCCACGATAACGCCCGTCCGCACTCTGCTAACCTCACACAAAACACTAGCCAGGAGTTGGGTTGGGAAGTCATTCCACACCCACTTTATTAACCTGATCTTGCGCCCTAAGATTTTCACCTTTTCCGCTCTCTATCGAACATCCTTCAATGAACTTTTTTTCCGGATGAAAATGCGCTCCGAACATGGGTTGGCGACTTCTTTAACTCAAAACCACGCGATTTCTACAGGCGTGGAATCGAAAAACTACTCCAGCATTGTGAGACTGTTGTAAATAGTGAAGAAGAATATAATGATGATTAACTTCTCTCTTATGTGTATCTGATGTGTTTAATAAACTTATGAAAATTGCTACGAACTTATGCACCAGCCTAATATATGCTTACATAATAATAAAAAATATTAGTCATCATACCTATACAACTTATACCTAATAGAAGTGACTATAGGCTTATACCTAATACATACTACTAACAACGCTGTAATATACAGGGACATCATTTTATTTTTACTAACATTTTTAATATTAACCTGGCTATACCTTTAGAGAACCGGAAACACCGTTTGCTACCCCTTCCACAATTGGAGTTCGATGATACTGGCGTAAAATACAAACAAATCTCTTTACTAGGTATAGGAGGAAAGAAAAGTAGTTCATCCATTTACGTAAAGCAGGAAATATCGCAATTTTGAGTTCGATAATTTTCATTATGTTTTTGTTTAATCAAAATACAGTACTGTATTAAGAATAAGAGTATTTACTCATGAACTGAGTTAGTCTTGCGAACGTATTCATTATGCAGTGTATATTATACTGTCTACTGCACATTAGCGTACAATATAGAGAATGAAGTTAAATTGAAAAATAATCATAATATGGATATTTAAACACATTTTTTAAAATGGTGGCCGTTCATTTCGATACAGGCTTCGGTTCTTTTGTGCCTATTATCGCACTATAGACTATTGCATCTAATTCCAATTACCAGTTTCGTCCTTCGTACTAGTAACTCATGTTGAAATAATTCTGTACCTACTCTATAAAAGAGTACCTTACGTACTGTAAATTCAATCTTCACTTCTGCCCGATCCGCACAGATAAAATTACTCAGACATGCTATCTACTGTCCGTCAAGTGGTTATGCCGTAGGATCGCAGAAAGGGGGGAAATCACGTGACAGTTAATTACTTAACGAGGCCCTTTTATTATTTAAGTTATTTTAAACAGTTGTATAACATTACGTAAACGACCAATTCCTAACAGATATTAATTTTTTTTTCAGAAAAGAGCTAAGACAGCCCAGCTTTTACAGAGGGGCGAGCAGAAGCAGGTGGGGGAAATGGGGATGCGACGTAGGCAAACGGACAGTACCTATGAGAAAATATGATTCAATATTGAAAGCTCTTTCGTCACTGTGAAACGTGAACATATTTCTGGAACGTACTATACTCACTAACTCAGTGCTGTTTACTATATACGGTCTTGATTCTGTGTGGAAGACACTTGGAACTTTATTAGTAGAAGGGGTGGGAGTGAAGTACATTCAAAAACTCAGGTACAATAAAAATTGAAGTAAAAATAAAATGATGTCCCTGTACAAATAAACCATCGTCGCCGTGAATATTTTATAATATTGAGCATTTTTGCTCCTCTGTGTCAGAAATATTATCTTATGCTGCAGCAGTCAATGTCACATTGCTGCGTTTTAAATGTTTTCCTCAATATTTTATTTAACTTATTTGACCTCGAATATTATTTCAGTAAGTTAAACTATACGGTACTGCGATCCTTCACTGCCTCTCAAGTGACAGCATTCCCGGCTATAAATTCATCATATTCGAGTTCGATTCCCGAGAGGAAATTGAGATTTTTTTTTTTTTCAAGTAGTATGTGTTTGTTCCATGTTGTTACAGGGTGTGACTTTTGCCATGACAACTAGAGTAGAGAAGGGCGATTGGGGAAATTGTCTCTAGATGAGATAATGAAACATATTAAAAAAATATATGTTGTGAATTGAAACGTTGCTCAATTGCCTTTAATATGCAGTATCAAAATATATTTTCTTCAGAAAATTCTAATTTATACAGGGACATCGTTTTATTTTTACTTGCATTTTTATTGTACCTGCATTTCTGAATGTACTTCACTCTCACCCCTTCACTAATGTCCTTGCTCCCGTCAGACACACAAACTTACGGCCGCTGTTGCATTCGAAGTCTTCAAGCAGTGAAGTAAACACTGCAGTGTATAGTGTGTTTCATAAATATGATTGCGTTTTCTATAGAAGAAAGAACCTATATTAATAATATCGTACTAAAAATTATATTCAAGAAACGATAAATTCAATTTCAGAGAATATGCTTCAAAATGTTTTTAATAATATGCGTACTGAATTGAAGCCTGCATTGTAATGAACGGCAACCATTTTCAGCAAATTGTTTAAAAATTCAGATTAGCTTTTTTTGAATTGAGGTGGCTAGAAGCAAAGGAATGCTAGTGACATTTGTAATAACATGAGTTAAGTGCATCCAGTGTAAGCAAAAGTATCTAAAATTTTAGTGGCAAAGGGATATTTTAATCGCATCACACATTAAAATATAAATAAAAAAATTCACCGATTTTACGAAAGCTTAAATATTTAAACCCCATTTTCTCAAAAGTAACTTAAGTGCACTTACAGCCCTTTACTTATGACTCCCTCAATTTAAATGCACTTTCTATATTGTATGATAATATCAATAATTAATATGCTAAATAAAGTAGACATTACATAACGAACATAGCCGCCTGAAAAGTTGAGTTTTTGAAAAAATGTTACTACTCTACTGTATTTTGATAAATTCCGTAAAAGTGATGATCAAACTGAAAATCGTAATATCGTATTTCCCTACAACATAAATGGATACACTGCTTTTGTCTCCTCCTATACCTAGTAAAATTATTTGTTTACATATTGCACTAGTAACATCAAACTCCTGTAATGGAAGGGGGCAACAGTGTTTCCGAGTATAGCCAGGTTAATGTTAAAAATGTTGGTAAAAATAAAGTGATGTCCCTGTACATACTATCGTAATGTAGGCATTAAGAGCGGTACCTATGAAACAGTTAACATTTTAAGTTAAAATTTTACATTAATGATGGTTGTAATATAGGCTTAAACATTTCATTAAGAGTAGTGTCTGTGAAACAGTAACAATTTAATTTAAAAGTTTACAGGAAAGACTATGTTTATTCTTTTGCAATACACAAAACAGCTATACCCTTAAAATCATTCTTTTATGTGTGTGTTTGTTGTCCTTGATGCGGGAGTAGTCTGTTCTGTTTTCATCGTACATCACTATGCGACACTGCTATTCAAGTCATTTGGTTCATTGCACGAACTCTGTACTCACTTAACATTAAAGAACAGTGGCTAAGATTCCGGTCTCTAATTATGAGATGCAATACACACCGAAATCTTATGAAAGGGAGCAAAATATTGCCTTCTCTAATAGAAATCAACCCGAGTCCGCGCGACATGAATTCAAATGTTAGAGCTATTCCATCTCAAATCGACCGAAATATAGAGAAAATTGACCTTACAATTTCTAAATACTATGAAACTTTTCTGTACGCAGAGAACTGTGATACAATGCTTTGTGCAAAGTTTGAGGCATGAGAACTTCATAGTGTTTAAATTTAAAATATTTAAATTTATCGTATTTTCATAAAATTAGCAACTTTAAACTGTTGCAGCTCCGAAACCCTTTCACCCAATGATCAAAATCATAGTTTATTTTTATGCTGAGAAATTAAAGTTTATATTGACATATAAACAGATTTTCTTACTTTTTATGGAAATGGAGAAATTTAGATTTTTCCTCATTAATACGCCTTTGACCACGCAAAAATATTTAAAAAATATATATATATATATATATATATATATATATATATATATATATATATATATATATATATATATTAGATTCCGCATTGAAAGTACAAATAAACACATATTTTTTACTGATGGTATGTTGATAAGAAAGTATTGAAAATATCAAAAAAGAAAATAAATAGTACGCGCGTGAAGTAACCAGCTGACTGTGAGACGGGAGCTAACCGAGACAAGCAAGGCCAGGAGACAAACACGTGATGTGTCGTCTAGCAGCACATGGCTGTGCTAGCTTTATCACAGGTTTTCATAAACACAGGAGTAAAATGACGCCCAACGCTCGCTTATCTTCAGCTCTCGGCCAGTGCGTGCGGTACTGCGCAGTTCAAGTCTAGGCGTGTGAAAATGATCTATTCAATACCCTCGAAACTTATTGCCGTACCACTAAGCAAACAATGCCGAATCCCTCTTAATAATGCAAGGTTTTTTTCTCAATATCTTTTACATTTTTACAAATGGCCAAAAAGCCTAAAGGCAAGTAATAAAAATAATGATTACTTCTTAACATAACCTACCAAATGTCAGCTTCAAAATGAGCTCTAGTTCAATGTTCTGCAGTAAGTGGTTCCAGAGTTCTGAGCGCTGAAAGAGGCTTGATTTTATGAAATACGCTAAATTTGTCGCTCAATAATACGAAAAACCGTTTGTCTTTCGATAGTATATTTTTGGAAATGCACTCTCCTCAGCACCTTTTATAAGTAGGGAAAAAAATTAGAGTATAAAAATGCGAGGTTTTTTACTGATCGATTTCATATGGAATAGCCCTATAGCACTTGATCCACAGAGGTTGGATATTAGAGTGTATTCCCTTTAACATCGCCTAGTAACCTCATTCTCCGTTCCAATAATATTATCATGGCTACGAAAACATTTGTCTAGAATGTGGGTTTGTATTCGCAATGTCGGAACCTTGGAACTACCTCAACTTTAACAGAATGCCAGACTCTTCAACAACATCATTTCTAAGGCTTCGCTCATCTTCACCCGACTCTCCTGGCTGACAAAAAGAAATAAATGTGCTCTTCAATCCACGCTATGTGTTCAAGCGAATCACCCTTCTCTGGTTACAGTATTGGTAAAGACAGTTTGTTCCCGAACTTGCACCAACTTTTCATGTTTTCCAAATACACCTTAACTGACCTGTTGGGTGAATTGGTATTATCAGAATTGACTCTCTCCAGTTCTTCTCAGATGTTCTTTAGGCTAATTCTTGCAAATGTCTTGAACTGCTCTTTTGCTACTATTTTCAAACACTGGAATGACATTGGTTTTGAGTAGGTTAGTAAGATCCCAGCTCCCTTCTTGGCCAATGAGTCTGCTTGATCAATTCCATAGATTCAGCAGTGACCAGGTATCCACTGTAGAGCAACATTGGCCCATGTACAGGGTGATTCAAAACTTATGTTACAGAAGAATATGGTAGATAGAGGGTACTAAAACAAACATTTTTCATTTATCAATGTGTGTCCTATCTCGCACCGATGTGGCGCTGCACTTGTTTCAGTGTTGACTGTTTACTGACTGAGCTTTCAATGAGAAACAACAGACAATGACAATTAACAACTTGTACATTACAGGAGAGCTTGGAACTGAAGCCCCCTTTCTTGTAAACAATACTGGCTTCGTCGAAACATTGACTGCCGCATCCGTTCAGATGTCAGGTGTTGTACGTATGGTGTTACAGGCGTCGACAATCCGTGGAAGAAAGTCATTGACGTGGTCTTCAGGTGTCCTCACAAGAAGAAATCAACTGGATTGAGATCTGGCGATCTTGCTGGCCAAGAGACGGGACCTTGATAACTAATTCATGTCGCCAAATGTTGCAGTCAGCTGTTGCCTTGCCGCAAGACTGAAGTGCGTAGGAGCTCCGTCATGCTGGAAACATATTCTGTGCGTACTGCAAGTGGTACCTGGTACTTTTTCCAATAAAACGGACAGGGCGTTTTCCAGAAAGTCCCTGTAATTTTATACCTTTAGGCGATTTGCCATGACATATTTATATTTCATATTTATTATCATCATACGACTTTTAGGTAGTGGTTTCTCTCACATTTCTGCATACGGTCCACTATTACACTTCATCACATTCAATCACATATCCTAACATACTTCTCCTGCCATTTATATCTCCCCATATCTTCCAATTACATAAAGTTAAGCCCTATTTCAGTCTATGTTCTTCCTTTATCCTTTCTGATATACAGTATTTTCAACCCTTCACCTTCTTTATTTCCCTCAATCCCCTTTCCGAATACTATGCAATAGTGTCTACCTTACCCTTGTTTACAAACATTCTCAGCTATAATCTACTCATCCATCTCTACTATCATTGTCATATTTCATTACTGTTATTCCTAATTTTCCGTTTATCTTAAAACCGTTTTATCTGTGACTAGTATTCACTAATTTTTCTACTTTCTCATCTACATTACCTTATTATATTATTTGTCTCATTTATTCTTCCAATGTTCTAATGTTTGTAATACTTTCTTGCTATCATTTCCATCAGTATTTCTCACTTCAGTGAGAGATACAAAATGAATATTAATACATGGGAAGTGAAAGGACTTCTTTTTGGCGCTAGGGGAACTTCATTTAAGTTAACCAAAACCATTTTCCTTTCTCTTAAATTTTCTAATGAGGACATTAACAAAATTTGTCTAATGGTAATGAGAGATTCATTATTCATTTTACACAATCACTTGTATAATACTATGTAATTTTTTTCACTTCATTTCATTACTCTCCAATGTACATACTAAGTTCAAAAAGTTCCCGGAATTTGCTAGCATCATAGAAACAACGTACCTTAAACACTATTCTACAGCATTTCCTTCAAAATAGTTGCCTTCCGCAACAACACACTTTTGCCAACGCGTGTAGAGTTCCTGGAAGCCATTTTGTGAAACCCGTCTTAGTGCTCTCGTCGCGTTTGCGATAACCTCTTCAGCATTGAATCTCCGTCCTTTCAGATGACTTTTCAGACGGGGAAACAGAAAGTAATCAGGTGGTGAGAGATCAGGAGAGTATGGTGGGTGATCCAAAGCAGTTATGTTGTGCCTGGCAAGAAAATTCTTTACAATAATTGCGCGATGAGCAGGTGCATTGTCATGCATAAGGAACCAGTTGTTTTCTACCCACTTTTCTGGACGTTTCCTTCTCACTGCGTCCCAGAGGCGACGGAGGGTTTCTACGTACAATTCTTTCGTTACAGTACGACCTTCTGGAATGAACTCATGGTGCATGAGACCCTGAGAGTCGAAGAAAACTTCCAACATAACTTTGCTTTAAGTGTGCTTAAATGCGACAGGCTCATGTTAGTAGATTTACTGGCATGAAAAAGAACTCCTGCGGGACAAAATTCCGGCACATCCGGCGATGCTGATATAACCTCTGCAGTTGCGAGCGTCGTTAAATAAAACATAACATTTAAAATAACTTTGCCTTTGGAAGTGTCCCTAGGAAATTTTTGCTTCCGAGGAGATGTTTTCGATTTCCACTCAGATGACTGTCGTTTAGGGACTGGGTCGTACAAGTAGCACCAGTTTCATTTTGTTTAAGAAACCACCATCTTCATCAGCCATACTGATCATGTCCCCAGCAAAACACAGAACTTGATGTTTGTACTTTGCTCTGTGGACATAATTACAAAATGCAACGAACAAACGAAACACTATGATAAACAATTGCCTACAACTCAAAACCAACAATTGCCATTATCAACAAACTTTAAGGAAATGACATCATGAATGTTACCAACAAAACAAATGTATAATATCCCTTGTTATATATTAATACGAAAAATGGTAGTAAAATTCCGGGAACTTTTTGAACCTAGTAGTATTTTTATCTCATGTTTCTCCAAAATCAAATTGTAGTTTATTTTTTAATTTATCATTCTTCCGTATTCTCTCCGCAATCATATTGTATTTTTAATTTAACCTCTGCTTTGTATTCTGGATCCTACTGGTCAGCCATAGATTTCGGCCAGATGTCCCAAATTGTGGAATTTGTTCTTGAATAAGTTTTACTGTTCACTCTCACTACTTGCACTCACTTTCTACCTCCTCCACTCCCCATATTCTTCCTCTGCCGATTACATGCAACCCTAAATATTATTTACTTGCTATTTCTAACTCTTATTAGCCTCACTACCTTTATTTCCTTTTCTTCTCACTGATTTATTCTATTCATCTTCTCATTAACACTTCACTACTTATTCCTCTATCTTATTCTCAGTTAGGCCTACACTAATTGATCTAATCCTCACGTTTTTTACCGCATCTAATACCTCAGACTAAGTCAGATTTCTCCTCTAGTTCACTCATTTACACTTCACACGTCTTTGTTTGCACTTCCTTACATTTTTAAATACCACATAACTCGCTGAATTTTTATACAAGTTTCCTCTGGTTTTTCGCACATCTTTAGTATCCTTTCAAAATCTCCCACGGTTGCTGGACTTATTATATTCTCCACTTCTTTCCTCTTTTCGTTTTTCCATGACATGTGAACTGAACTGAGACAATTACGCATCAATGCGCATAACAACAACAAACAATCAACACGGCAAACAGCCACAACACTAAAACAATTGTAGCGCCATACCGGTGCGAGATAGAATACACATTACTTAGTGAAAAATGTGTGTTTTAGTACTCTCTATCTACAGCGTCGTACCGATGCGAGATAGGATACACATTGCTTAGTGAAAAATGTGTGTTTTAGTACTATCTACCATATTCTTTTGTAACATAAGTTCTGAATCACCCTGTATAACATAAGCTAAAACTCATTCCGCTTTCTTTCTGGATATCGAAAGGAGTCCGATGGAGAGAAACTTAAAAGCCACAAGTACATGGACGTCATGTCTCGTGAATGTGCGGATGGGCACTGGGCAGTTCCCACGCAGTGTTGCCAACACATAAATTGTATTCCCGTCAGTCTTACATCTGGAAATCCGTCAGAATCCGTCAAAATAAAAATATAGACCCACTCAATATAATTATCTATGCAAATAAAATTGAAATTTTAACACAACTTACTAATCTTGATTAGAATAATAATTCGTCAACCTCTGACTTGATTACGAGGAAATCTGAAACAGGCGATCCTTTAACGTGATATGGCAAAGGTAGGGCTGTTCAAAGAAGAAGTAGAATCCCCCAAAAATTAAACAATTAAAATGACAGCAGCTAAAAAAGTCAAAGGACGATGTAAATTGTAATTTCCGCCAAAAATCCGTCACCCGTCAAAGCCATTCTTTTCCCGTCCGCTACGTTGAAATTCCGTCAGTTTTGAGGGAATTTCCGTCCACCTGGCAACACTGTTCCCACGACATCGTAGCTGGAGGACGAAGATGACAACACGGGTAGTTGCTGCAGCATTGAATCCACTTGTGCGTCGAATTCACGGAAGTGAAAATAGCTCTGCCGGTACGGTGAAAGGTCAGGTCACACGTGCAATTACGTCATTACGGCCACAGCCAAGGGGCCGGGAGGGGCAGATGGAGCAAGTCACGAAGTCGGTGTTTGGGTAGGAGCGGCCTACATGAAGCCTCTTCAACTCAATTAGAGTTCAAACTTTACACAGCATTAGTTCGCTCTTACGTTTGAGGTTCGGAGTTGGAGGAGGATAACTCGCACTTCCACAGACACAATTAAAGCCTCGCACGCGAGGTATTATTCAAATTAACGTCTGGCGGCACGCATCCAAATTAAACAATGATGCCGACGTGTAACCGCCCATGCAATTACAGAGCAATACAACCTTAATTCATGTACTCGATAAAATGCCATCCGCTTCAACCTGTCAGGCGCAAATCAAGCGACCTTTCAAGTCGAACATCTTGTCTTCATGGTGGCCTGTGACAAGATTGACGGCATTTTGACTACAGACAACTAGGATACATACATTGGCTGGCAAATCTATACTAATAATAATAAATCTGTAGCCGAAATGTTTCTGGTAATTTTCGATTTTCCAAAAATAATTGATGTTAACATGTATAATTTACCATCCTGAAACCGAAAATCGCTTTTTTGAAATTTTTGTTTGTATGTCTGTCTGTCTAGATGTTTGTTACCTTTTCACGTGATAATGGCTGAACAGATTTATATGAAAATTGGAATATAAATTAAGTTCGTTGTAGCTTAGAATTTAGGCTATATGGCATTCAAAATACTTTATTTAAAGGGGGGTTATAAGGCGGCATGAATTAAATAAATCGCAATATCTCGCTTATTATTGATTTTCATGAAAAATATTACATAACAAAGGTTTCTTTAAAAACAATTTCCGATAAGTTTTATTCCGCGCAAAATTTTGATAGGACTGATATTTAATGAGATAAATGAGTTTTAAAATTACAATAACAACGCCATCTAAGGCGCTGTACTGAAATAAAAACAAATGACTTCGTCTATAAGGGGCCTTGGACAACAACAATCGAAAGCTATTAAACATAGCCTAAGAGAATGTTTCTGTGTTTGTAAGAGGTAATATCGGAAGATAATTAATTCTTTAATTATTATTTCACCATTAGAAAGTGTAGTTTCTCTAGATGGACATAATTCTACAATGTTATTACAGTAACTTCTGAAACATATAGCAAGTAATATAAATAAAGTATATACATTAAAACTAAATGATATGTCAATCTTCATTAAACTACGGTTGCATGTAATAACAATTAAGAAACATGTTAAAGCAATTGTCATTGCACCAAATGATTGCTCTGGACCAAAATGACCGCATTTTAATTATTTAAATACAATTTAAATTAAGTAACATATTAAACGATTTATCCTTCTATCAAACACGAATGTTCCCTGGATCAAATGTCCTATTTTAATTATATGTAATTACCTTATATTTATTTCTAACAGGTGCAGCGGAGCGCACGGGTACGGCTAGTAAATAAATAAATAAATAAATAAATAAGTAATAAATAAATAAAGTAAATGAAAAATAAATAAATAAGAAAATGAAAAATAAATAAGTAAATGAAAAATAAATAATAACTAAATAAATAAATTATACAAGTAAATAAGCAAACAAATAAATAAGTAAACATAGACATAAGTATCACCATCATCATCATCATCAGCATCATGAACAGGTTCGTTTTAGGTCAAAATGACCTGTGACGGTGAACCTAGCGAAGATGGTCTTGGTCTTTCCACCGATGTTTAGGTCGTCGTTGATCTCGATGTCCTGTTGGAGCGTACTGGAATGCTAATTTTGGGAGTCTAGTTCTTTCCATTCTTCCCAGATGCTTTTTCCATTCTTGTTATCTCCTCGGTTAAACTGGGTACTCCAAGTTTTTCTCTGATGGCAGTATTCCTTTGGTGGTCTAATCTAGTGACTCCTAACAATGATCGCAAGAAACGCATTTGGGCTACTTCAAGTTTATGAGAGTTTCTATTATTTAAAATCCAAATTTCACTTCCGTATTTGAGAGCAGATTTGATGTAATGTTATGTAATCTAAATTTAGTGTCTGGCATCTGTTTACTAAAATGTCTTTGTATTGTACCGTTCAATTTATTTTATATTTTTGTAATTTAATATCAATATCACTCTTATGTTCTGCAAATACACTTCCTACATATGAAAAGTCAGATACTTGTTCTATAATTTTGCCATCAATTTCAATTTTCACGCGTTGTATATTTTTTCCACACATTGCCATTGTTTTGAATTCTGATGTAGAGATTTTCATATCATATTTGCTAGCGATTTTAAATAGTTGGTACGCTACTATTGTCTTTATTCCTTGTAATAAATAAATAAAAATGAGAATAAATAAATACTTACAACTTACTTATAAATGGCTTTTAAGAAACCCGGAGGTTCATTGCCGCCCTTCTGACAGTCTCCAATACAGATTTGATCAACATGTCACATATTAGTTAAAGAAATAATTTTGTAATGCCATGTTCAGAAAATTTTAACTTTTTGCAATAAAAATAATTTTAAAATGCAAAACTAAAAGACAATGATTCATAATTTTTGCTGGAAAATGTAATACAGAGTGTTTTATATAGAACTGACAAATTTCTTTCTTTAATTATTCCGTTGGAAATTCATTCAATGACCCAATTTCAGCATCAAATTAAGCAGAATGTTCTAGAGTTTCGATTCCTTGTCACTAGATGCGCAGATCTTTATGTTTTATTCCTATTGTTGGCAGCACTGACCCAATTTTAGCACCAAATTAAGCAAAATGTTCTGGAGTTTCGATTCCTTGTCACTAGATGCGCATATGTTTATGTTTTATTCCTATTGTTGGCAGCACTAGATGCGCAGATGTTTATGTTTTATTCCTATTTTTGGCAGCTGTTTTCGACATTTTGTGTCAACGTGAAAATGCAGTACACATTAAATCAACGACTCTTCCTTGTGAAGTAATACTGGATTACGAATTCAATTACAGCTACTCAAAGGGCATACCAGAGAGAATTTGGTGTTCGCAATCCTCCTAAAAGAAACACAATACTGGGACTGGTAAACAAATTGGAAACAACTGGATCTCTGGTGAGTGAAAAGGGCAAGCATCGTTCATCTAGGCTTCCCACGGTTGTTGTTGTAAGAGCACGACTGGAGCAGTCACCCAAAATATCATTAAGACGTTTGTCGCAGGAGACAGGGTACACCTATTCAATGTGTCAGAGAGCTGCGAAAAGTGCAGGCTTAAAGCCATATAGGGTTACGGTTGTTTTTTTGACAACCGAATAATTTCCAGGAACCTGTGGCCACCGAGATCTCCGGATTTGACAACGCCGGACTTCTTTCTATGGGGTTACTTAAAAGACAGGGTTTACGCCACACGTCCCCAGACACTGGACGATCTGAAGCACAACATCACACAGGAGATTCAAGCTATTGACAACAGAGTCCTCCAACGAGTGGCCAGTAACATGGAACGACGTGTTGAGTTGTGCCTTATGCAGGATGGAGGACATTTTCAACATTTGCTATAGAGGTAAATAATTCCCAAAATTCCTCTACATGTTAGGTATAATAAGTTGTCGCTAGCACAATTCGTTTTGAAACAATTAATGAAAGAAATGTGTCAGTTCTATATAAATCACTCTGTATATATATCATTATAAATGTACAGTAAAAGTTTCATAAAGATATCTCAAATAGTTTCTGAGATAAGTCCACCTGAAGTATTAAAAAATCAACCTAGGGGAAATTGGTGTTAAAGTTGAACATACGTAAACATAAGGAACTCACCAATTCAGAACTTTCGAACCCCATAAAAGCTCGATTCACATTATACGTCACATCAACGTCACGTCACGGACCAGCAGCGTTGCATCAAAACATTGTACAACGCATTTTATATGGTAGCGTTCACATATACAGGCAACGTCACGGACCATTAACGGCACGGACCGTGTGGGATTTTCGAGGAGAATGTTTTGACGTGACGTGGACGGTTTGTTCTGCTAGACTCAAGCAGCAACGTTAAACATTAACATGTCGTAGCTCCTACGACTGCATTGTAATTTTTAGGATTCATATATAAATGTCTAAGGAAAGCATAGAAAAAATTTGGAATCAAAATCTCTTTTGGACAGTGAGAAAAAAAATTACTAACAGCGAAGTCACCCGTTCAAAATAGACATTGACACTCAAAATTGATAAGTGGCAATTTTTTTTTTTTTTCACGTTACATGGGGGGTCAAAGCGAGAGAAATGTTTAGAAAGAATGGAAATTACTTTTAGAAGTGGCTGATATTCAAAACCTGTACCGGTTTGCGACCTTACGGCGAGTTTAATGCGGGGAAGTGCGGATTCTCATAGAAATCATCGGTCTGATTCCACATTTGTGTTCAAAATATTTCCATTGCTTAAGGTTTTCGAGTTAATTGTGAGTTTTGAAATGTAATTAAATTATTCCTAGTACAATATAAAATAACATCTATGTTAATTAA